>CABEEJ010003422.1:35096-82917 GCA_901482245.1 Timema douglasi | reverse complement strand
TCACAACCTTTAATTCACTTTAAAATAATTTTAATTAGGAGCTCCACAGATTTGGCTCCATGTTAAACCAACCCCGAAGAAGAAGAGTCTCCTCTAGAAAATATTCCAAAAATAGAATTTAAAAATGTTCTATTCATACTTCCAAGCCCAAAGAGAAATCTAATATATATAAAAACAAAAGATAAAATGTTGGCTATGGACTAGGGATAAAAATAAAATAAAATGCAGGTTTAATATAAATATTGAAATATAACCCAACGGAGGTGAACAATGTTTTCACAAAAGAATTAAATGTTTATTTATATCTGTCAAAATTGAAAAGCGCGCTCGTTTTGAGTTATTTATATCGAGCTTTGTTTCTTCTTTTACGATCAGATCCGCTACTCACTTGTTTGATAGAACTGCGCATGCGTTAAAAACAATCATGGTCGACGTTGAAAATAAATACAACAAGAGTTAAACCAACTTCTTAGAAGGATAATTAATATGTTTAATAAAAGGCCAGTGTTCTTCTTTAAATCAAAATCCCTTATTTAGATTATTTAAAACAATGTTTTACGTTGTTCCTTCTGTCCTTTTATTTTATTTAATAGATTTAGATAGTATTATTAGTCAGGCCGGCAACCAGCGTGTGGCCTAACTTCGAAGTGCTTAATTTCACGCCAAAATAAATTGGAAATTGTTCACAAAAAGTAGAAAACATAGGGAAATACAAGGTAGGGTGGCAAACTACGTCACAATATATTTCAAATAAAAGTTGTTTATTTTTAATAGTACAATAGTGCAATACTAAGTTATTTAGTATCTCAAATAGTTGCGTATATATGGAAATTTCCGCTTCCGTAAAGTACCCTAAAAGTTATTTCAGTAAGAAAATGAAAATAGCCATTTTGTTTAAAATCTCAAGCAACGCCTAGTTACGAATTTTAATCAAAATCATGAGATTTTGGAAAACCTATTTTTTCCTCTTTTCATCCTTTAGTAAACTACTCTTAATTTTAAAGTTAAACAGACACACAGACATACAGCATTGCAAAAACAACTTTTTAGGGTTTAGGCGTCATGAAAACGTAGCTGATTTATAAAAAATTACGTTTACAAAAAACTAATTCAAGATAAGAAATAATAACTTTGTGGTACTGTAGGACAATTTTTAGAATTATTTAAGAGTTTGTAGGTTTCGTTTCAACGTTATATGTTTAAAACGAACTAAGTAAAACGTAAATTCACTAACATGCGAAAACCTATCTTGACCGTCGGGGACGTCACAGGTAGGCAACAAACATCCTTAAGGGGTAGTAATATACGAGTCTTGCTCAACTAATCTGATACGTTGTAGCCACGTGGTATATAAGACATTAAGCTCGTTGGCTTATTGTGGGAGTAGGGCTCGGGGAGCCCCAATCAGCATTAAAAACAAACTAAAAAGAGCTTCAAGAGAAATAATTTTTTTTTAAGTACCCCAGTAGAACTCTATTGTTTATAAAATACATTTTAAACTGCCAATTCTTAAATAGGGGTTATATCGCCATGTATGAGTATGATTCTACTAATACCGTCATGCTTCTCTTACACCTCTTCCAACTTCAGACGTTCCTTGCATTAATATTCTGCATCTATAGTCCAAACTCTCTTAAAACTATCTCAGATCAATTTTTGCCGTCTGGTGTCCAACTATCCTAGTCCTATTACAGAAATTATTACGTATAATTTATAGTTTTACATTAGAGAACGCACAAGCGTAGGCTTGCTGGCGTGGGAATTAATTATAAGTAGCCCGCATTGATGGCCAATGTACAAAGGCGTCAGTCTCTTCTTGTTATGGATTGCCCAGGATCAAGGGTTGGGGTTTGCCATCCGGCAGGACTCTAAAGTGTTATTCTCCTAAATGGTTTACTACCATCTCTTAACTCAAATGTGGATACACTTTCTTTAAAATCCTATCATATTTATTCCTAACTCAAAGATGTAACTACGCGGATAGCCCAGGCGGATTAAGACACGATGCACATAACATTAAAAGTATGATCTCAAACCCACGGTACCGCGATCAATTGAAACGGGGAGTTCTTGTCCGGATCGTGGTTTCTTAAAACCAGAGACCACTTCTCGGATGATCACGATGAACGTGAGAACACTCTGGGAGGAATCGATGTAAAGTGTTTTACTTTAGATTTGTGTTACCTCATAGCATAATTACCATTATCAACCTCAAATTGTAGCCACTTTTAATACTTTAGAGCACAATCGTGAGATTTTATCTACCATTGACCCCATTGGGTCTTACTAGCAGCAAGATATTCCATTTCTTTGTTAGCAACAATAAACATTTATAGATATTTATTAAATAAATATACAACATGCTTAGATAATAGCAACAGTTATGGTGGTTTATTTACTGATTTGAACAAATAATTTTATGTGTAGACTAAAATACAGTGGAACCTGACTAATATGAACTTCCGCAATTCGAAATCATCTTTAATTCGAATTTTTCTCTCGGTCCCGTGAAATTTGTACTAAAACAATGTTAAAAAAATCGGGGATAGTTCGAATTTTGTTTTGGTTAATTCGAACTTTTTGGAAGTTATAATGTACTGTACAGTATTGTTTTCCTACTTTTAGTTGCGGCACCATGTTGTTCTATTTTTGGAAACAAGAGAAGCGACATAGGAATGCGGTCAGTACCCTTCTTAACGCCCCTCCCCCTCCCGCACTCACCCATACGTCTTTGTTTACACGTACAGTTCTATACTCCGTTAGTCAAGGTCAAACCTCTCAAGCAACTACGTGTGCTGTTCTTAGTGATTCGGTCATAATGATATTCTTGTGACGTGCGAGTTTATTTTGTTGTTTAGTTTTAGTTTTCTTCGGTACATACTGTATAGTAGTGTTTGTGTTTGTGTATCGTGATGTCACTGTCCAAGCCACAGTCCTATAAATCATTAACTTTGGCCAAAAAAGTAGCGGTGATAAAGGAAGTGGAAAAGGGAGTTAAAAAGGAATCAAACACTGCAAAGGCCTTCGGAATTTCCCCTAAACCCCTTTCAACATTTTTGAAAAACAAACAACAAATTTTGAGCAATGAAAATGAGAGTGGACAAGATAGGAAAAGATTAAGAGGACCGGAAAACCCATATGTGGACAACTGTGTACTAAAGTGGTTCAAACAAGCGTGAGACAAGAAAGTCTCAGTGAGCGTCCCTATTCTTAGCGCAAAGGCTGAACATTTTGCAGCTGAATTGGGGAAAACAGACTTCAAAGTATGTGCAGGGTGGCTGGATGAATTCAAACAACGAAACGGAATTTCCTTCAAGGTTGTATGTGGTGAAAGTGGTGCTGTTTATGTGAGTTCAGGCAATAAATGGAAGGAAGACTTGAAGAATGAATTAATGATCCAAGACATAGAACAATTTTTTTTTTTTAAAGTCGATGAGATGGTACTTTTTTTACAAGTGTACTCTTGACAAAACTCTAGCATTTATAGTTAAGCTGTGCAGTGGGGGAAAGCTTAGTAAAGATCGAATAACACTGTTATTTGGAGAAAATATGGATGGTTCTGTAAAGCTGCCATTGTTAATGATTGGAAAGGAAGCCAGTGGAAAACGAGTCAAATAGAAAATCATAGATGACAGGTGATCTGTTTAAAAATAGCTTTTAAGAATCGACGAACAGTTTGGCAAATAAAATCGGACAATCCTTTTATTTATTGACATTTGCGCTGCTCATAACCGCGTTCCCCTTTTCGAAAATGAAAAGGTTATTTTTCCCCACCAAATATGACCAAGGAATAATTAAGAACCTAAAACATTTCTACAAACGATTGCTGGTTGAAGAAATTATTGCTGGAGATTTGTCTACTCAAAAAATTTAGCATGACGTTCTTCAAGCCTCAAAAATGTGTAAGCAAGAGTGGGACTAAGTGAAAGTTAAGACCATTAAGAACGGTTTTAAAAAAGCTGGCTTCATCACATGGAGAAACTTTGACTGAAGCTGCACCAGCTATTGACATATGGGAGGAAGTTATTCCTGATCCTGCTATCTCCTATCGTCAGCGTGGATGAAGATGTGGCAGTGTGTGATGAAGTTACTGATGTGGACATCGTCACCGAAGTTCTCAACAATAACATCCAGTCTGAGGATGGAGCATCTGGTGATGAAGAGGACATTTCTTCAATAGTACAGGAAAGGCCTATCCCGAGTGCGGCAGAAGCCATGGACCATATCCGAGAACTCAGGTGTTCTTTTGAAATTCGCAACAATGTGATTAAATTTTTCAGTTAATAAATCAATTAGAATCATACACTATGACTGAGAGACTTAAATCAGTAAAACAGATTAAAACATCTGGCTTTTTAAAGAAACTGTGGTCAGATTATGTCCAAATACGTTAAATAAAGTTTTTTGAGCTTGGTTGCAAACTTAACTGTGTTTCTATTCAATTCCTTTGAAGAAACTTATTTAATTCGAATTTTTGGATAGTCTGAATATTTTCCTGGTTCCATCAAGTTTGAATTATCCAAGTTCCTCTGTATTACTCAAGTTAATACTTCATTAAATAAATCTAACTAATTCATCCCTAGATCCAATGTAAATCATTTACCCCTAACTTAGTTCAAGAACTACATTGAGAATATAACCTACACCAAATTACTTTAGTAAGGAATGATTCTGGTGAACAATGTATTGACCAAATCAAAGTAACTGAGTAGCGTAACTCAGGGATAATTAATGCTGATGTTTGTATTTCCAAGATAGGTAACTAGCTAGACAATATTTACCATACAAAAATAGTTGACACCATACAATAAAACGCAGACGACACATGTATTTTACTTATAGAAAGTGATGAAAATATTTTTGAGGATACAATCCATTATAATCCATAGATTTTTTCATTTCCTTTTAGTAGCTGCCCAGGATTTAGGCAATTAAGTATTAAAATATTAGTAGGCCTTATATATATAATAGATCTATAAATTATAAAACTGTACCCGTATTTGCGAGGAGGAATGGGTGGGAGACCTTTAAGGACAAACACTGCAAGTAGACCATATTAAGATATGAGCCACGACCTTACCGTTACAGACAAACGCTTTTTAGCAGTGGCTTTAAATATTACAGTGTATATATACAAAGTGATATAATATCCGGTATTGACCATAAAATTAACTACAAGAAGACTATTCTTAATATCTGAGAGAAACTTGATCTGAAGATCCCCAAAAAGATATTTTTAGACTTACCAGCCAGGTATTTTACCTGTATTCAACGTTTCCTATATCATTTTTTTATTTACATTTTTCATCAACTACCGGTATTGGGTTACCTGATGGTCTAAGGGCATGGTGTCAGACTTCTGTGCTGGGGACCGGGGTTCAATCTTCGGTTCCGGCACAGATTTATCTGATTACCAAACCCTTCCTTCACCTCTGACAAGACATGTATTAATCACAGCTTGTGAATGTGTGGAATGCCAGTCCTCCTCCGTGGATCGGATTCCACGTTAAACTGTAGGTCCCCCATTTCATCTCACAATCATCCTACCATATCACATTAGTGTAAATGCGTATAACCCGAACGGGTAGTAAGTTGCGGTGCTAATAATAATAATAACCAGCTGGGCTTATACCCACGAATATCGGATCAGAGGTGAGCACTTTATCCCAAGGCCAATGAGGTCAACTACTATATCATTATTTACTTAAGAATCATCCTTTTAGCCACCTTGAAGAGTAATAAATAAGAACTCAAACTTTTTTTTATGATACTCAAAGAACTTTAAAAACTAAAATTCACAAATAAAGGATATTTTTATTTTATTTCCTTATCACATTGAGTAATGGTTTTTTAATAAATCAATCTTTGTGTTTATTTTT
Source organism: Timema douglasi (assembly GCA_901482245.1). NCBI lineage: Eukaryota > Metazoa > Arthropoda > Insecta > Phasmatodea > Timematidae > Timema > Timema douglasi. The sequence goes on along the minus strand of CABEEJ010003422.1, from coordinate 77,038 downwards.
TCGTAAACAAACTGTTATCATCCATCATTATGGTCACAACACACAAGCTATTTCATTGAATACCAGTGGCGGCTCGTAGCTAAAATTAATGGGGTTGCTGCTCCAGAAAAATTTTAGCCTTTGTTTTAAAACTGTGTAAAAGAGGAAAAAAACATGTATAAAAAGAACATTTATTCAGGATCTTGATAAAATCTTAACAATAAAAACAAAACTTTTTTACTTACTTTAACTTAAATTGTTACAGTTCAAGCTTGATCTATTCATTTAAAAATGAAATCCATTCTTCTTGTTTTAATTTGCGCAAAAAATTTAGTAGTTTTCTCCTCGATATCTGAATGACAATTGAGAAAAATTTTCTCCATAGAAAGTAGTGCAAGCGCATTTAGTCTTTCCAAATTCGTAGTGCTTCTTAAAAAAGTTTTTATTCTTTTCAGTGTTGAAAAGCAGCGCTCTGTCTATGATGTAGTCATGAAAATTGTCAAGAGGATTTTTATCAGTTTCGTAATTTCACTAAAGACATTATCTAGATTATTTTCCAAGATAAATGTCAGCAGCTCAATTAATTTGCAATGTTCATGAATATCAGTCCTACAATAGAATATTTTTAGTTCAGTTTCAAAATTTTCTTTGTCAATCATGGGATAAGCTTGAGTGGTCAGTACTATCTCTTTTGTGGGATGTTCATTCTTAAATCTAGTGAAGCAATTCTTGTTGAACAATTTAGCAGCTACTAAGTGTTTAGTGGAAGAATATCTGTCCATTATATCAACAAATATATAGTCACACACTTTCTTAGCTTCTGCCATGAGTGTCTTTGAAGGATTCTCACAGTATTTTGAGTTTCTCAATTCTAAAATAGCAGTTTTGAAATTTGTTATATATTCATCAACTTAAATCACACTAATTTCTCAAGATTGCATTTGGTTGTAAATTATTTCAACACGAGGCATAATCTGATGAAAAAGCTCTAACCAAAATTTGAAATTATCATAATTCAGGTATTTTAAAATTCCTGTTGCTTCTGCAATGGTTTGATCTGCATTTGATGTTGACTGAATTTCAGTAAGGCAGTTTTTTAAAGGTTTCCTATTTTTATGAACCATGTTTATGGTTCGTATGTTGAAATTACACCTTGTATAGGATGGACGTGGAATGCTGACGTCCATATGTTTCTTGAGAATGGACACATGTTGAGGTTATCTTGAGAAGAATGTTGGAATAGCCATAATGTTATAGGAAAAAACATCTTGCGTTTCGTGTAATACTTGTTGCATATCTCATCATTAAATTAAGTTGATGTGCATAACAGTGAATGAAATGTGCATTACTATAAACTGCTTTTATTTTTGCTTGTACTACTGATTTTTTTGCCTTTCATGACATTTGCACCATCAAATGTCTGAGCTATTAATTTTTGTTCATTTCCTTGAAGGATTATGCCCAATTTTTCTAAAATACGATTTGATATGCCATCTTCAGTTTGATTTTCTGTAATAAAAAATCCCCCCAAAACGCTCAAATATTTCTCCATTCAATACGTACCGTAGAACAAGGACCATTTGAGTGTGTTCCTAAACATATGTTGTGTCATCAGCCATGACAGCTACAAAGGAAGCTTTTCTAATTTCCATCCTTATATCCTCATGGTATATTTGTAGCAGGCAGTCAAGTATCTCATTATGAATGGTCTTAGAAACAACTGTAACATTAGCCGCGAGCTAATATTACAATATATTGCAAACTTACCCAATTCTACCAAGACGTCCACGGCCATTCTCATGTAAGCACTGCGAGCCACCTATCATCACACATCCGAACATCACGACCTTCCTTCGAATACTGAGGCGTGCCCGCTAAAAAACTTCACGCCAATTCTACTTGTCCAAAGACCATAAGAAGAAAAGAAGTAACACTCCACCGAGTTTACGAGCGAGAATCTACTGGCTACGAGTGGACTCTAGAAGCTTCTCCACCCTATCTACGTTCTTTGGCCCCCCCTACTCACCATGTGATGCAAGCTGTGTTTTGTGCGTATAAAAGATCAACCCTGTGAATTGTGAGCCACTCTTGGGCTGGCGGTGAAGGTCGCTTGAATTGGTGAGGGCGACGAACTACAATGTAAGCTAAATTCCTTTTGGGTTAAATGTCTGACTTTTCAAAATTCCTTTTGGGCACTTCGATTAGTATTACTTGGAAATATCTTAAAAGTTTTAAACTTGCTTTAATTGACATTTCAAGCTATGTCTGCGTATAAACAAAAACTTTACTCTTGGCTGAATGCATAACATATCTGGACTTGAGACTTTTCTCTAACTATTGGGATATTTTTGTGTATGGTTTACTATTTTACCGTCGTATTAATGTTAAAGATAAATGGGTTGGGATGCCTGACACTTTGGACTTTATATTTTGGGCGTATCAAATTTAAATTGTGTATTAGTTATAGTTAGTGGTTTCCTATTTTTATCTCTATTTATCATGTTAGGTTTAGCGCTTTAATTTGAATGGACTCGTTCCTTAAAACCTTACTCTGTTTAATTGTTTATCAAAGATAGGTAAATTTAGCATTAGACTAAAATATATTATAAATTATGTCATTCGTCAACATCGCCTGTTGACTTTAACTTAATAAAACCTTGCTAGGTTTATATGTAATTTTTACTGTGTTAGGATAGTTTTAGTAAGGTTAATATATGGATGTTCACCTCCGAACATATATAGCTGGGCGCCTTCAGCGCGTGATATGTTTAGATGGGAAGTTGCCATAGCAACCGAGTTATGAGGACTAATGGGAGTTGTTGGCCAATTAAAAGCAAAGTTGTTATCTAATATTTGCCTCAGCTCACACAAATAAGCTAGGGTTTAATTGTATATCTTCCCCATTCTTTCGGGGCTGGTAAAATGATATAAATAATGCATATTGACTAGGTGTTAGTAATTGTTGATGTTAACGTTTAATTCTTAGGTTGAGATTATAATAGGGTATTAGCCTTCATGCCTAATTGTTATTTCTTGTAGCGAGAGATGAAGGTTGCTCTTAAAGCTAGCGCTAGTGGTATAAAGACGCCAAAAGAAAATGTTATAAAGAAGTTGCATTTTGTATAACTGTTAATATACTTGTATCCATTGTTGCCAACCTTTTTTGGGTAATTATAATAAATTACTATTGGCGGTGATATTCGTTCCTTCTCTTTATACTAGTATCATCCTTCGGTTATTTTAAGTTGAATTGATTCTTGTGAAGTAATCACAATAAGGGTATACTTCTGGGCTGTGTTTATCGATCGCTGAGGACGGCCGTGAGCACTTGCCCACATCTATCCCAAATTGCGTGCGCTGGGTGTCATTTAGCTTACCCAGCGGGTATAACCAGTTCACTCACCCAGCCCACTCTTTCGATTGTTCTTATTTTCTATTTTTTTCTTTTTTGAAGTTTTGAACCCTCTTATTTTGGATGGTAGATCCAAATTATGGTTCACAACTTTAAGACTGCACTGGATTCTAAGTGATTCTTCAAATCTGAATCTAATTTAGATGCCAAATTTACTAATTCTCTAAATACCCCTGGATTTACTGAATCGTCTTTTTCATCATGTCCAAGTAAGGGAGTTTTAAAGTTTCCACAAAAGTAAATTCAGTTTATTATATTGGACAAAATTTCACGGTTATTTTAACTTTTATATTATGCTCATTGATTGAAAGTCTATATGCCTCACTATGTTTCTCCTTAATACTTATGGTTCCTAAAAGTGACAGTGAAACAACATTATCAACGTGCTTCTTTGACTTCTCATGCTTTTCAGTTTTTTCTTTCATTTTGTTTATATTTCTAAAACCATCTTTTGTCCACGGTACATCACCCCCAAACAGAAAACACGGGAAGCAAAACAGTTCATTTTTTACCTCACAACCTCAAAGACAACTTTTCTGTTGGTACCATTCAGAATTAAAGCTACGAATATATTTCTTGTTGTTGCTTTTTCCTGGCTGAGATGTTATAATATCAGGTATTGAACGACCTCTTTATTAACCGTAACTTTAGCATGGAGAGATAGCTGTGAAAACTTAAGCTGCTGAAGTTCACTTACAGTCACAGAACTTATTTCTTGGGGATGCAAGGTCATGGTTAAAGTTGACTGTTAAATAAAAGAACAGAAAAAACTTAATAAAATAGAATAGCTGGAAGCAGGATAGTTATCTAATTCTACACTCTTCTAGACTTTAACGCATCCAAGAATATGGCTCATGGTTTTTAAGCAAAAAAGGTGCCGAATAAAGAAACACTTCCTTCCACCATCACGCCAGAGCCAACACTGCGAGAGCAACAGTGTTCTCTCTACCTGGCAGTCCCACCTTCCTCCCCACCCCCTTTCTATGTGTGCATGCGCAAAACAGTCAAACACAACGTCACTGGCACTGCGAAGCGCACAGTTCCATACAAAGATTTCTGTACCTTTTTTTATAAACTGGGGTATGGCTACTGACGTACTGACATTATGCTTAAGGAATATATATTGTACTACAAAAATAAATACAGAATTAAATAAAAAAGAACTCATTATATTAAATGCTATCGATTATATCAAGTGGAAATAGGGGGTTCTGCAGTTCCGCAGTTACTATACACGAGCCGTCACGGTTGAATACACTGTTTATAGTTTTTAAGAGAGTTTTGTATAATTTTTTTGTACACTGTAGTTCATGTTTTGGAATCGTCTGAATTGTTCGTTGACAACTTATCATCAAAGACATTGCCAACGTATTATATGTTTATATTTTCGTTATGAAACAAAATATACTTTTATCATATATATATATGAGAGCAGTCACGCCTGTCCACATCACATTATTAAAGTAGCCATAGCACCCTGTAGTGTGTATCCATTGTGTTCTAGCTTTCCATTTCAGTGTCTTTGAGTCCTACATGAGACCGGGTGGTCCAGAGGTAGGTGACCGTGTCTTCCGACAACGTACTAAGTAAGACAAGACAACTAGCCGGCGTCTCACACATCAATAAAATATAAGAGTAGTTCATGTGTGAGTCAGACTAGGTCAGGTCAGATAGACAAGAGACGCACTTATAGTGAGACAGGACAACAGTGACTTTGGATAGCATGTTTTAATACTACACCCTTTTATGTGTCACTGTTAATAACCGTTACGTATGATAATAATTAATTTTACAATACAAAACAATACTTTATATTTGTGAAACAGTGGCATGGGCCAAGAATCTTATTATAAAATTATACCTCTCAATGCGACCAATGTTTTCTAATTTAGAGAGTAAAAATTATCATTACCGGAGGGAGGGTAGGAATCTGTGATCATTATAAGCGTTGTGTTTTGATCATCCTCTATACATGAAACCTCTCAAAAGACACCTTTATTTGTTTTGTAACAGCTCTAAACTAAGATACGTCTTTATTGCACTGAGTTCTATGTGAGAACGTTCCATGGTAGTCGTTCATTGTGTCTCCAACTCTTGATTCAACATTTCTTCCAGGACGTGCCGTCAATTCGTTGTTGGCAATGAAAGAATCGTAACAGTGGCTTACTAAGAGTAAACAGTTTGTTAGTTCCAACTTTCTCCTTAATTTGGTTCTTCAAACATACTTGAATACTTTGTAGACTTATCAGCAGCCATTCAAGATGAGGTGTTTACTATTCAGTTGGTGCGATGTTGTGCTATTGATGTCCTCTGGAGAGATTACTAGCATTCACTTGACTGTTTGACATAAAATATGTGTTGACTTAAGATTTATATTAAATTTGTTAATTTATAAATGGTTGGATGGATCTAAATATTTTATAAATAAGGTTTTCAGTAGGTTCAGTATTTTTCAAATCTCTCTTCATGTTAATGAGGTTATATATTTTTTCCATACCATCCTCTTCATTACTAGTCGTTTATGATTATTGTGTTAAATGTGTTAACCAATTTATTTTAAGAACAGATCAGTCGTGCAGGAATTAGATTCAGTGAACACTATTTAAATATATTTTGTAGTGTCAACTTTGTAAATAATCAAAGGGTTTAATGTTTGGTAGCTTTGATCCAAAAGGCTGGTGTTCGAACTCTAAAAACTAGTGCCATAGAAGGTTATTTACTGCTTCATTTCCCTATTTATTTTATATGGTTACAACATTCATATTAGGTGAGCTATAAATATTTATTTAAAGTCATCATTTCTAACATATTCTGTATTTGGTTGTATTGCGTCATTTATAGCCAATTTGTACCCAAATGAATGGATGACATAAAGTTGTACACACTTTAGCGGTTAAATAGGAAAATATTGATTTGTATAATTTTATTTGCTGAATTAGTCACATTAAAATACTCAAACATTATTATTTTAGTTCCATATTAAAAAAAAAAATTATTGGCCAAAATGTTGTTTTTGAGATTATTTAATTTACACATTTTTTAAACACTAGGTGAACATGTTTTAATATCGCTAGTCCATAGTCCTTGGTGGTTAAACAGTTGTTTATGAAATTATTCCCCTTCCAAAATTGTTAAGCAGTATCTGCTCAAAATGTGATTTATGATATTTACTCTTCTTCCTAATTCTTCAATCAGTTGATGGCATAATGTTGATTATGAGATTTTTCTACTTTTTAACTCTTCAAACAATTATTAGATAAAAAAAATTACTAGATTATTGTACTGTCTAACTCTTCAAACAGATTATTACAAACCTGATTATGATATTATTCTGCTTTTGAAACATTCAAACGTTTGATGAAAAATGTGTAGCTTATAACAAAACTCTATTTAATATTTTTTTAAATCAGCCGAGAACTGACATTATCTTACTTCAGAATTCTCAAAACCAATGAATAGTTTTTTTTAATGATATTCTACATTTTAGTTATTCATACAGAATATACAAATATGCTGATAGTGCTATTTTATACTTCTAAATTAATCGAATCCCAGTGGTTAAAACTATTATTTTAGCATTTTTATAAAGTGCTAATAGACGCTATTAATGACAGCCCATCAACACAAACACTTAATTGGCCGCATTTATTTCTCGGGAAAATTTACTAAACTGTTCTTGTTGACAAAATATGAATTATAGACTTGTCCTAAAGCACTTTTTGGACAATAACTTTGAATAGTTCTCTTTATTCCCTAAGGATAGTACGACCCACTAAACTTTAGCAATACACCACAAAGTGGAGGTCACCAATAACTCACCAGATTGCAGCAGGATCACTTTTTAGATAAATTGGACAATAATTCGTCATGCTAGGGAGTAGAATATCTTTCTCATGGGAATAAAATTAATTCTATAAACAATGGTGAAGAATATCTTTCTTAATAAAATTGATATTTAATACCTTAATTAGAAGGATTACTTTCTCAATTTTTAATACAGTTGATTTCCTGAACTACTGCGAGGATACAATTATTGGAATAGGATTAATTTATCATTAATATGAATAAATATTGGTACTTAAAGCAAAGGCGGAAGATAAGATTATCAATAAGCATAACACTCATACTCCACATTAAGTCGTATGATGCATTTCTCAACAATATTCATTCAAATTACGGCGAAGGATCAAGTTCTTAATAAAAAATAATGGACTAATAAACTATGGATATGGAATACTTATCCAATAAAATAAATATTGATTCCCCACAGTGTTGAAATATTCAATTTCTTAATAAATTAATAAATATTTTATTCACCGACTTCTTTAGTTAGTATATATTGTTTTTATTATATTAGAACCTTTCAGAGTATGCAACATGTTTCTTGTCTTTATCCTCCGAGAATCCATTACAGTATGTAACACGTGGTATTTGCTCTTGTAGCATCCTTCATAACATGAAACAAATTTCTGGTATTTATCATCGCAGCTTCATTCGTAGTATGCGATATGTTTCTGGTTTTCATCCTCGTTCATAAATCTTAATATGAAACAAATTTCTGATATTTATTCTAGCAGCATCCTGCAGCGTATGCAACATGACCCTTTTGTTCAATTTCAGAGCCTCTTCGTAATATACAAAACGTATCAGCTATTAATCCATTTTTTTAAAGCAAAACAAAGTATTTTTATTACATTTTAAATGGGTCAATAAAATAAACTCTGTGTTTAAACTATGTACTGGCAAAAGTACTGTTGGTTTTTGTTTTATTTTAAATATCTACAAGTTTCAATAAATGTTGATGAACTCAAAAATGTGTCTGCCTATTATCTTTGGAAGGTCTAGAGGAACGTTCATCCTAAAACCAAATTAGCCAATCTTACTCAATAGTCAACTAAGTTGATTGCTCCTCAAGCATAGGCAAATTCCAAGTATTTTTCTTGGTTGTTAGTTAATGGACTAAAGTATGATTTTTATAGGAAGCCTTTATTCAAAAAATTAAAACTCATGTAGCCACATTGGCCGAAATAAAAAAATTACAATAGTAATATTGTATTTACGTTCCTAGTCTATTTAATGTAAAGATAAATTATACAGTAATGTATTAGGAAGTATTATCGAAAGCTTTTGACAACTTTTAAATGAACTTTCTAGTTAATAAATCAAATAAAACTTATTTTTACACTGCCAAATTTGAGTGACTTTCAATCAATGTTGGTGGTTGAAAGGGGATTACCTATAAAAATCAGGGTTGTATTAAAGTACGTAGTTGATCCCCAGTAATTTAAAAGAGGCGTGTGTGATACGAAAGTGCGGGTGTTTGTGATGGCTCATTACATCAGACACGTACGACTCTTCCAAGGTCAGTATCACAGTTCATTGCAGAACTAGGACAGTTCCATAGCTACAGTGGAACATTCTCACAGTTACAGTGTATGGTTTGCGTGTAGCCTATCAGTCTGATTACAGGAACCGCACAATAAAAGAGAAACCACTCAACAAAAGTTGAAGGAGGATGTTGCATCACTGGTGCATCTAAAGAGTGAGGGAAGGAAAACGCGAGTTATTATTTAACGTTATGGGAATAGGTATTATAAAACATTTGGTTATTTTTTTATCTAGTTCAGTATCTATCTAGCAATTATTTTTATGGGTTGACCTGGTGGTCTGGGGGTAAGGTGTCTGACTTCTGTGCTGGGAGTCCGGGGCTCAATCCTCGGTCCCAACAGATGTGTATGATTGCCAAACCCTTCCTTCACCTCTGACAAGACGTAACTTGTGAATATGTAGAATGCAAGGCCTCCACCATGGTTCGGATTCCACGTTAAACTGTAGGTCCTCCATTTCATCTCACAATCACCCTACACATTAGCGTAAGTGCGTTCAACCCGAACGAGTAGTAAGACGCGGTGCTAGTAATAATAATAATAATAAATAATAGTAACTATTTTTAACTAGTCATCTATTCTAGACCCACTTCAGTGGCCGAAATTCAAGGTAAGCTTGCCTTTTCGTGACGATGTAGTTTTCTTACGCGGTCGACTGAAAATTACTGTGAGATTGACCTGTTGCCAACCCCTGGTCTATGGCATCACTCTCGTGTTAAACTAGCCTGCTGAAGATGGGGATATCGGGGTTCGAATCCCGGTTGGGTTCATCAAGGGTATTTTTTCCTAAATGCTAATCTTCCACATGGATGTGGGTAGATTACCTCGTAAATACTTCCCTGCTTATCCCTACCTCATTAGAATAATTATCATATATACGGATAGTCTGAGCAGGTAGTCAAACTTTGTGATATATATATATATAGCCAGAATCTGTATTGTTAACACATTTAAAAATTAAAAGGGTTTTATTATAGAAGCAAAATGATCTACCGAATTTGATTAAGCTTGTAATTAAAAATGATCAAATATATGTTATTTATAGAACAATTTATTCTAAGATTAGAAATATACTAAATTAATACGTATTATTGTTATTTAATGAAAATGATTGATTAAAATTAAAACGGGTAACTATTTAATACAAAATGTATTATAGATTATTTCATTAAGATAAGGTTATAATTAGGTTTATAAGATAAAAAGAGAATTATATTAAAATTCTAAGCTTGTTACTTTTATTTAAATTGTAGCGTATATTTGGTAGGTAAAGTGAAACAGTTTTAAACAAAATTATCTTCGTTGCTCACTCAACTTATGATATAACCTAAATCGGTGAAAGATAGACGTAATCTACTGCTAGACTGCTTCTATCTTTGTCTGATTGATATTAAAAGTATAAACAAGGGCGTAGAAAGGTGGGGGTCCAGGGGTTAACTACTGTGTATCAGCTCGATTTACTTTGTTTGGTACGTGTTAGAGCACCTACGTACTCTAGTAGTCACAGTTCCTGGCTACACATCCAGAGGTCCCAGGTTCGATCCCTGGCACTTTCAGAGTCTTTCTTTGAAGCAGTTGGTCTGGAACGGGTTCAAACTAAGCCCCGTAAAGACAAATGAGGGGCTACTTGAATGAAAAAGTAGAAGATATGGTCTAGAAAATTGATATTAATGGCCGGAGGGTTTGTTGTGCTGACCAAATGACACCCTATATAAACAAATGTTGGCACTATAATCGGTAACAGTGGAGGCCACTCGGTCGGTATGGTTCTATTGAGTGCTTACACCATGCTGGTTTTTTTTGCTCTATTCTTATTGTGTATATTCTTGCTAATACGCTTCAATAAAATGAGCCAACTGCTCAAAATTATGTTACAATTCTTATTTTTTAAATATGAAAGCGAAGACTAAGATATACATGCTAGTAAAATTTTGATTTGATCTAACATAATTTTGGTGTTCAAATACGTAATGGATTGTGTCTAGTGCAACAATCCGTTTGCCTCTACATATGTATGTGCACACTTCAGATCGCAAATAGCAACTAAATGACCAATTTTTTTTATATTCGCTCCATATATTATTGTAATGTAATCCTATTGAAAATCATCATTCACAAACTAGCTGTTTTGTTGTTATAGACAATTTTTTAAACATTTTATTTTCAGTTTTATCACTAGATTTAGGCGATCGACGTATAAAATTTTATTTTGAACCTCTGTGTACAACCATTCATTTTAAATATATATATTCTTTTATGATTGGCTTACAAAAAATGTGATTCTTCGTCAAGTTAGAAATCGGTTTATTAAAATTTAGAGTCAGTTGATAAATTCTTGTTGTGACAAATGTTTTCGCTATTTTTGTCAATAGAGCCAAAAAATCTTTTTCTCGTCAAGCTATAAATTCTACATAAAAAGCTTAGAAACAAAATAGTGTTTTGTATAAATATGTCTTCTATATAAACGGGTCTTTAATAAATTGTAGTACTATAAAATAAAAAGCAACAATAGAGGTGTGCACTATATTTATACGAGTTTTAACGTTTCCTGAAGTAAGAAATATGTATACATCAAGTTCTGTCTAGATCGTATTAAATAGATTTTGGTCAACATGTTTATATCGTGGATACAAATTGTTCTGTTGTCTTATAGTTGGTATTTAATGGGAGGTGCTATGTACTGTACATATAATAATTTAAGGTTACAATAATTAGTGAATACTTTTTTTTTTAATTTCAGACATTCTTTGATCACTTAATATAGGTCTATGCCTGAAGAAAAAATAATATTTTGAGGCTAGAGTGTATTTTGTTTAGCCTGAAAGGTGGCGTTATTTCCTTGACGGATTACACTATGTCCTTATTTTATAGGCTAAGCTATCTTGGGACTGAATTTCAAAGAAATTGTAACAAATGGTGGGTTTACTTAAAACATTCTGGCAAATTTTTATCTCCTTTTGCTTATGCTTAAAAATATTGCATGTCAAATTTTTACCGATCATATTTTATATAAGTTTACCTTTAACACACTGCCTCCATCAACAAATCTGCCAATCGCCTTTTCAGTAAATTCTAATAAAGATAAAATTCTGTAACGTTCCACATATTTCTAATTAATGCGATAATGTATTATATTAAAATTTGAGCTAAATTTTTAACGTGGCGCACCATGCAGTAATTGTATGTCACGTATTTAAGAAAATTGCCTGACAACAATATGCATTAATTAGAGTTTTATTTTAATTAAATTTCATAATGTATTGATTTAATGTCAAATAAAGATTTATTTGCTCTCTAATTTGAAAATGTTAGTCACTTACCTTATCCATTCAAACATATCAAATTTAAGTTTACATATGTACACAATAAGAAAATAGATATTATAAAAACAGTTTTTCAAAAAGATACCTTATATTTAAATTATCATAAAAAAAAAGTTTAAAATATTTGTATTTGTTTTCGCGCACAGTTTGTATTTGGTGGGGACTTTAAATGATAGACCTAAAATAAATTCTGTTAAGATATAAGACGTGATATTTACTTATGGATAACAAAGAAAGTTTACAAGCATAACCAGCATCAGTCCGATAGGATACTCGGGAAGAAGGGGATGAACTCTCCTGAAGAAGTGCACTAACATCACCTACACGAGTCCGAAGAGATCCTTGGGAAGAACTAATGTTGAGGCATTTTATTGTATATGATTTAGTATTCACACCGGTGCGTATAGCCCGAACGGGTAGTAGGACGTGGTGCTAATAATAATAATAATAATAATAATAATAATAAGAAGAAGAAGAATATATTAATAATAATAATATAATATTCACACCCAATACCGATCGTGTGCGAAAAGGAAAAAAGAGTTTTGTCTTCTAATGTACTCTGATTGAAATATAAAAAACATTTTTGAAAAACTTTGTTTTTTATATTATTTTTATTAATCGGGCGCACGATCAAAGCCATGTTATACTTGATACAAGTGGCGTATACTCCGAACAGGTAGTGAGACGCGGTGACAATATAAAAAAGTAACTAAAAGCAGACGTATATTCTTTCACGTTTCCGTTATGGACAAACCTATCTCTAACACGAGGAACCAAGAGAGAGAGAGAGTGAGAGTAAAAACCAGGTATAGCTTAGTAAATTATTTAGTGTGTTCGAAGTTTTGTATTTGTTTATTATTTCCAAAGTTTGAGATAAACATACACATAGTCGACAAGGTTAAAATAATTCACATAGAATAAGTCCTTTCAGCCCCCATTATTTGAAATTTAAAGGACAATAAACAATATATAGCTGGCATACAAGTACCGGTCATTATTAATGTTTAATAAAACAATTAGTTTTAACATGTTTTAAATTATCTTTTAAATGCAGATATATTTATTTTATATTTAAAATGTTCACAAATATATTGGTTGCTGAATACAAAACACTACAATTATTAATAAGCATTAAGTTTTGTGATATAAATTAATATATGCCAATTAATACAACCACCAAAACCAAGGTTATTATTACATTATTATTAGTTAAATTATCATATAACGTTTTAAAATACTATGATAGTGTGTGTAAAACTCAAATGTAATGAAGGACCCGTTAAAGTTTAAGAGACAAATTTGAGAAAAAACTGTACCATTTAAACTATGTAAGTTAAATTTGATAGCCCTTTTTTAAAAGAACTGATGACAGTTTTCTTTGAGTATCAAATAAATTGACGCCAAATAGACATAACCTACCTCTTTTCAGAGAATCAATCAATATATTCTTTCACAAGATCGTGTTAATAAACAAAATTTTACTACTTATTTAAACACTCTTCACATTTTTTTAGCACCGCATCTTACTACCTGTTCAGGTAATACGCTTATTTACTAATTACGCTAATGAGTTAGGGATGAGTAAGGATGAATTCAGAGACGTGTACCAGCCTTTGCGGGGAGGGAGGGTGTAAAAACATTTAAGGAAAACCACCCTCATTACACACGACCGGAATTCGAACCCTGATCTCGCTCTCATTGGTAATCTATTCTATTGAAAGAGTGGCGCCTTATACCATGCGGCCACCGGAGTGGTTATTTTATTAATTATTTCCAAATCTAGGAAAAGGTATGTAAAATTCCTTAGACATCGCTTAACATCCCCATAGTACGTTCCTAGTCTCAGATACTAGTGGCCCAGCTCTCAAATGTGAGTAAAATATGTGGCTGCAGAGTAAAAACTTGAGTAAATTACTGAGTTTCAAATTTGATCGCGTAGCTGGCGGTCTCCAGGTTATGTGAATGAATCATCCTCATAGTGTTTGCACCATGACGGCAAGATGACGCTTCTAGCTTGTGGTGGATAGTAATATAAAAGGTTTCTCATAGCTCAAACATCGAATGCAAATGTGTTGTAGTTAGCAAGAAGATAGACCTTGTCCGAGATACGCTTGAACTCGAGAGTAATTATAGAGCACAGACGTGTAGCACAGGCTACCTTCAAAGAAGATGACGCCAACAAATTGAGATCTGTGTCAGAGTCAGGATAATGAGCACGTTATGGAAAGATACGAGTTTCAACTCAGATATGCAATCCACACTTGCAGGTTAAGATTATGAAAACTCTCTGTAAGGGGATAAGTGCTGGAATATCCAGTGGGATATCCCACCCACACCTATAGGTAGGGATGAAATCTATTATCATCACGTTTTACCACCCATTTGGGCTATACCTTTATGTACCAATTACGCTGTTGGGCTATGGATGGGGAAGGCTGAATTTGGAGGAAGTGTACCCGCATTTTGGTGGAGAGAGTGGAAAACCATTTAGGAAAAACCCTCCTCAGTACACCCGACTGGGAATGACTGGGATTTCGAGAGTAGTGCCTTAGACCATATGGCTATCGAAGCGGGTAGGAATAGAACTATGAGACCGTTATGGAAGGAGATAGGTTCTGATGTATCCAGTGAGATATCCTACCTATTCATCCTAATGTGCAGATGGTAGGACCGCACAGAGATATGGAGGTCCATGAATAAAAATAAAATAATATCTTTATTTCGTATTTTAATAATATGTACGTACAAGTACGTTTTCAAAATCCATTTATATCAATAACAGTTTTTATACTTAATTTTATTATTAATTAAAACCTATTTTTATTCACAAAATATTTTGTACTTTGTGTTTAGTAGGTAGGTTGCAACGATTAGGCTTGTTTTATTTGTTTAGGTCTGGGATTCCCCGCCTCAATATACCGGCTTCGTGACAGCGCAGAACGTTGACTTTCTGTAATATGTATTGAGAGCTGTTGACTGACATTCGGTTGTACTCATATTAACAAATATTTTAATCAATATATAGCTTATGCCGTTTATTTACTTTATTTTTATTAGTGATAAGCCTAAGAATATCTGGTGTTATTTAAATTATATTCAATAAGCTCCTACATAACAAAGTCAGACAAAACACACGGAATTAATAGTCTCAGTACTCGTAGTTCGCTGAAAAGAAAACTTAAACAACGAAATACTATTAAAAAATGTAAATAGTAAAATTTGTTTAAAATCCGGAGTAAGGGAAGAGATTTCTAATATAAATGAAGAAAAATATGACCAATTAGTAGAAAATTTCAATGTGTTAATGAGTTATATAAATGCCGAACAATCAGTGATATATGTTAATTTCAAGACCCTTTTTGTGACAATTCATTCTCGTTGAAATATATTTGACCAAAAGAATGAAGTTGATCCGGTCGAGATGTTAGTACCAGTAAGTAGTGATTTTTTTTTTTAAGAAAACACGTGCCTATGCATTATTAATACTATTCTAGAGGTACTACAGAAAATCTGCTTAATGCACCTCTTAATGTGTATTTAGAATATAGAGCTGAAGGCGTAAAATTGTATATGAACAAGGTAAAAATATATAAATTACATAACTAATGATAGGCTGTTTCATAAAATAAATTGTTAACTATATAAATAAGGTTTTAATCTGACACAGCGAGTATTTTTATCTGAAGAGTATTGTTACACCTAAACTAAAGTATAATTTTATAACTAGATGATAGTATCAAAAAAAAAAAGTGTGAATCTAGTCGAGTATTACAAAATCATAGGGATCTTCTTCTGTTGTTATTTATATTAAAAGTTTTAAGATGATTAGTATTATTATTACTGTTACTATCAGTACTAATACTAATAGCTGTCTTCTGGATCGTCAAGAATAATATAATATAAGGCTGATTTAAATTTTAATTTTGATAAATATCTAATATTTTGATCCAATGAGTTCCAAGTCTTCTCACCATTCAAACAAAAGCTCGATTTCATAAAACATATAGTTTTATCTTTTGGCTCTATTAGTTTTTTTGTGGTCTTATTTCTGGTCAATAAGCTTTGAATAGCATATTTAAAATCTAAGCAAGTTGAAGTATTTATACCATGTATGATATCGTACATAGTATTAACATCTTATATTTAATTAGCTGTCTCATTTAAGAATCCAAGTAATCTAAACAATGGAGTACTATGTGCTTTTAAATCTGAATCAAGTTATAATTCTGACAATTTTTTTCAATAAGAATACTAGTGGTTGAAGATGGTTTGTGTGAGTCCCCAAATTTCATTCTCGTAAAGAAGATGGGGGTAGACAAGTGTAAGTACAAATTTCTTACAATATATACTGGAAAATATGTCTTAGCTTAGAGAAAACACGTATATATTTAGAGAGAGTCTTGCTTAGAGACCTGATGTGTGATACCCATTTTAGGCTATCGTCTCAAGTAATGCCCAGGTATTTAACGCAATTTACTTGCTTTATTTTTTATCCGTTTATTTTTATATCAATATTTTCATTTATATGTTGTTTAGACTTGATTGAGAATATCATATAATTAGTTTTTATGACATTCAAATATAATATGTTTACTCTAAGCAATGTTGATAAGCCTCTAAATCACTCTGTAAATTTCTGTATACTGATCCATTATCTTTACCAAAATTAATTATAGCAGTGTCATCAGTAAATAAATAGGTATTAGAGTGCGTTATACAATTAGGTAAATCATTAATATATATATAAGAAACAGGCTAGGTTCCAAAATGAAGCCTTGGGTAACACCACATGATGTTGATCTTATATCTGACTTAGATCTGTTTATATGAACATATTGTCCTCTATTTGATAGATTGTTGTGAAAAAGTCAAATTAAAATACTGCTTATGCCATAATATTCAATTTTATAATGAATAGTGACCTGATCTACGGTATCAAGCACCTTACATAGATTAATAAAGATGCTTACGGCTATGCTACCATCATCTAATTTGTCATATAATTGATTTGTCATGTTAAATAATGTACTTTGTGTTGATTTACCTTTCCTGAATCCTGCTTGCTCTTTACATAATATATTATTTTTCTCCATTAAATTTATCAACATTTTGTAGATGCTTTTTCGAATATTTTCTTAATAGTATACAATAGAGAAATTGGTCTATCATTGTTAATTAAAGTGAAGTCACCGGACTTGAAAACTTTAGCGACTTTCAGATGTTCTGGATATATTCCTGTACTGAAGCAACGGTTAATAATGTCACACAAGGGTTTACATAATATATCGGCATATTATTTGATCACAACAGAATTTATGTTATCTTCTCATGTAGATTTACAATTTTTTAGACTCTTTAAATATAGTAAAATTTCGCTTTCAGTTACAGGAGCCATAAACATTAATTTTGGGTTATGACTTAGAAAACTAGATGGATTAGGCTCAGTTGGTTTTGTTGTATATCTTTAGCTAAATTAGCGCCAATATTACTAACAATAAGTGTTAAATATATTTGATTTTTGTTCGTCACTGCATATCATGTTGCTATTTTGCATATCATGTTTGGTACAAGTTTTTTTTAGTGCAATATTGATAAGGTTCCAGTTTCAAAAATAAAATGAGTCTTTAAGACGCTTATTATTAATTATTAATAAAAAATAAAGCTGATGTGGAAATAAATCATGCATGAATTGGCTACTCTACTGTGCTTGACGTTGCATATTGTCATTATTGATTGTTATTTGCATAAAAAAAAGGTATATTAAGTGAGTTACTGCGTTCGAGATTGGATACACATTTTCATAGAGAAGGAAATTACCAGGCAAAAATTTTGGAAAGAGGGATTCATGTAACTATAACCATTACTTTGCGTAATTTGACTTTCAGAGACCATGACTAAATTCTTCTTAGTGAAAACCAAGGCGTATTTCTGTCATTATTAGTTTTATTTCCACGTATGACTGTCTTAAAAAAGCCTAATTGTAGAGGGAGAAGGAAGGAAGAGGTACAGTAATATAATTGAGTCCTAAAATACAAAATCGTAGTATTCGTATGCTTACAAATAATTTAAAGCCGGTAATCTGCAATGATATTAGAAAATCATAAATTATTTTTTCTCATTATTTCTGACACCACTCAAGATATAACTACAAAATTTCATCAAAGTTTAGGAGTTAGATATGTTTCTATTGAAAGTGGCGAGAATGGTGTTCCAAATAAACTTAATGAATTAATATTTTCTTTAATAATGAATGAAGTGATCATTCGGTATAAAAGCTTGCAAAATATACGGACGTTCATTAAAATACATAAATTGAGGTAAAAGTTGGAAATATCTGTATTCTCGAGTTTGGTAAAACAATCATTAAAATATATATCATCAACGCACTGGCCATTGAAATACTCGTCATTGCATTCACTAAAATATAATTTTACAAATGTTATGAAGGCATTAACTCAAATAATTTTAATGACCAAAAACAAAGCAGAGATTTAAGTTTAAAATCCTTTAGATTTATAAATTTGAAAGGTACAATTTCTTCTCGCTACTCGACCAAACATTTTGCAGATAGTGGATATTAACTATTATAAGCCCAAAATATTGATTTATCATAAATCACTCAGTTGATTTACAATGCTTTGGAAGGCCTTAAGCTACCCAGGAACAATTTTGTCCCCTCAATGAAAACGCAAAAACATCTAAGTATTATGGAGAGTAGCACCAAAATTACAGGATATTAGTCAGAATAAAGCCAAACTATCATGTGGTAAGCTATGCAAGTATCAAGTAGAGACGTATTCAATATTATTTTTAACAAAGCTGTAATGAAACTCCAGAAACCTTTTAAAAGTTTATAATATAAGATTGCTGATAATTTTATTGCATTGCGCCCACAACCGAACAAATATCAACGATGAGGAACCAAACGAAGCTGCATAACGTCTATACAGTGAGTATTAAACTTATTTAACATTTTATTTCAGTACTAAATTCATATAATTCAGGGATAATTTGAGACCATAAATAGCTAAAATGTCTTCAATAATAAAGACAGATGAATAATTAATTGTTAATTATTCAAAATTACCATCTTATTTTGGCTTTCTCAAATATGTATACTTCAATTTTATAAATTTTATCTCTGATAATGAGCGTGGCAACATCAGAACGATCATTATCGAAATTATAATAAATAAATAATTATTTGCAAAGCAGAATTTCAGAATAAAGATTATTGGGATTTGCCATGTTATCAATTGAAAACCAACTAGCGCATTAATTAAATATCGAGGATATTGTAAACAAAACAAAATCAGTAGAAATGAAAACCAAAACAGGGAAAATCTATATGTATCTTGTAATATTTCAAGATAATGAGATGGAATAGTAAATTTAAGTCGAACTTTATAAAATTACATATTAAAATAAAACAGCAGCTAAATTTATCAATGCACATTTAACAATATTAATATGTTTGTTAAAAAAATTGCACGATTTTCAGCATATATATATATAATCTACATACAAATGTGAGATGTTATATTCTAGCTAGTTTTTTAATTTTTTTTAGGAAACCCACTTTGGTTTCAACACAATATCCCTGAGGCTCAAAACACATGTTGCAACGCTGTTAATCTTACGCCACTACCACATATGTTAATATGGATGGGATATAAGACCACAAGACAGGATATAATGTTAGGATGATACAGGATGGCCCACGGAAAAGTATCCCACCTCCTATATCCGTCAGGCGCCTCACTCTGAATTGGAGGAGGTCAATCCCCTTCCACCCATATTGTGACATGAAGAATGAGCAAGTGAACTTCTTGTCTAAAGTTTTATTGACTCATTCTTCATGTCTCAATATGGGTGGAAGGGGATTGACCTCCTTCAATTCAGAGTGAGGCACCTGCTGGTTATAGGAGGCGGGTTACTTTTCCGTGGGACACCCTGTATAATGATGTATCATACTCACAACTCTAAGTAGGGATAGAGTTATGAACCCACTAAGAAGGTAGATAATTGCTGGACTACCCAGCGACAAATCCTACCCACACCTGTGAGTAAAGATGGTATTATAAATTTGCTAGGAATTAAGTTCCCAAAGAGATATGCAACCCATAATTGCAATGAGTACTAGGATGTTGAATATGCTAGGAAAGGAGATAAGTCCTGGACTTCTCTTGGAGATATGCATCCCACACCTGTGATCAGTAATCGGATAGTAAATATATTAAGGACAGATATAGGTTATGTAAACCCTGATTATGGTTGGATTAACAGTAGAGAAAATTCAAACATATTAATTTGCGGCCAACTTTGATAAAAATTTACTATTTTAGTTGTGTTATTTTATATATATTGACAATATAGATCAAAAGTGATAGCTGCAGATAGTAAGGCCAGATTTATGAATTTATTTAAATTGTTTTAGTAACTTTAGTAACTAACATCTACTGTTCTTCCTACAAAAATCATAGTATGGTAGTCAGTGAGATATGGAATACACTTCTGAAATAAGCTATTGCGTAATTAACATACTCGAAAAGGATAAAAGTGGTTTGATTTCTACCCACATCTGAAATGTTAGAATGATTAACATGCGTGGGAATAAGTTAACCTCTGACGGACCAAGGCACACTTCTGTAGTCGGGGTTGGGGTGAAGAAAATGTTAGGGAAGAAGATACGTGCTTGATTACCTAATAATGTATGCTATATAATCTTACAAGTAGTGCAGTGATTGATTAGACTAGCAAGTCAAGGAAGGAGATACGTGCTTTAATAGTCAGGTAAATATGTAGCTTCTGCCCTTAAAAGTAGTGATGATAAACCAGCTACGAAAGAGATAAGTGCTGGAATATAAAACCTAGATATGCAACACACACCTTAAATCAGTTTCTAGGCCATGATCACGTCGAAGAGGGGATAAGTGTAGCATTAGCCTACCCATTTAAATATTTAACCCACAGCATCAGTCCGTGTCGGAGTGATTCACGTGCTAAGGAAAGAGATACATTGTGGGGTATCAAGTGAGAGTTGCTGTCCACACAAGCATTCAATATTGGGTTGATGGTCAGACTCTAGAATGAGCAAAGTCCTAGGTTATTAATAGAACTATTTATCAAACAATTAATAGTGATCGAATTATAAAATCCACTAAAAAAAAGCTTGGTTTTGAAATAGCCATTGATCTACTTGTGCAACACCCGCTATAAATGTAGGAACGATGAGCTTCCAACCAACGTCTTCATTGAATATTGGATTTTAAAGTACAATTTGGAATTAAGCTAAGTATTTAGGTGGGTTCCCATAGTGTCAAGTGTACAACCATCTGCTTTACTGATGAGCAAAGTGACCGGTTGGAATTGTGAACCAGTCCACAACTCTCGTTGTTCACAATGTGTATTTTCTCATTCAAATGAAATATATAATTATATTAACATCTAGTGACTTAGTGGAGCATGGTGTATCAGTGGTGTGTGATTTTATGGAATACGAAATAGACGTGGTTTGTATATCTCATTGGGTGATGAACCACTTGTTTAACTTTTTTTTTTAGTTCCTGTTTGTAGGTCGTTCTGACATATTTATTTTTTAGCGACTTATTTCGGACCCAAACAAGTAATTTTAATCTCATTCACAATCTGTCTGTAGGCCTTACCTCTAATGTCCCGATCTTTATAACTTGATATCTGGACGTTCCAAAGACACCCCAAGCCCCTATGAAGTTCAATGGATTTCAATTACTGATCATGATTCAGCCTATACAAAGACATCTTGACACGCCTCTGTTACACTTTGTGGCAAGGCACGCAGGTCCACGCTCAAATGACTGTACACAACTGGAGGATTCGCGAGCTTTCGGCCCTAACGGATAATATTCGACCGCCATCGGTAGAACTAGGTCAAGTACACGACTGAGGTCTACTTGACCACTAGTTCCCACAGTGCCAAGTGCATGATTGAGAGCTACTTAAACACTAGTAACTACAAGGTCAAGTACACGACTGATGCGGTTGTAAGTCTTGCACTATACCACGTGGGAACATGTCTTAAGTTTATCCAGTAATATATCCATCAAATAACAGAATTTGGTGAAGATGAATAAGTGCATTTGATAAGGAATTAAATATAAAGAGTATTCGGGGAGATCGTTAACAAACCCTTGCTTTGAGCATAGGAATGATAAGCTGCTAGAAATATCTAATTTATAGAGATTACAATAAGCTATTATTCGGCCTGAATCTACCGCAATTGTTGGAAAGATCACACTTGGTAATAAGTTAGGTGCAAGTGTATCTAGTGAGTTATTTAAGCAACATTATGAGTGTATCTAGTGAGTTATTTAAGCAACAGATGAGTGTATCTAGTGAGTTATTTAAGCAACAGATGAGTGTATCTAGTGAGTTATTTAAGCAACAGATGAGTGTATCTTGTGAGTTATTTAAGCAACAGATAAGTGTATCTAGTGAGTTATTTAAGCAACAGATTAGTGTATCTAGTGAGTTATTTAAGCAACAGATAAGTGTATCTAGTGAGTTATTTAAGCAACAGATTAGTGTATCTAGTGAGTTATTTAAGCAACAGTGGTGAATGGGCTGGAAAGACGAGCACACTTGAGAATAAGTTAAGTGCAAAGGTTGTGAGTGAGCTATTTAACCAAAACCTTTATTTTCATCAATAAAAACTATTTAACTGAACAAGACTTGATTTTTTTTTATATTTAAAGAGTTTGTTCTGAACAGATTCATTGTAACGTTAAAATACCTAAAACTAATCTCCCTCTTAAATATACTCATTTTCTATTTTTATTACTGTTAATTAACTCACGCAATTAAACCAATTAATTTTTCCACTATTGTGTACCCTTAGTACTCTTGACATATTTGATACAATATTCAGACAACTGTGCTGCTCTCAGCTTTGAAACTTTACTTCTTCTCGTCAAGACTACTTGGTTTCTTCGATATACATATTATACTTAGAATATTTACTGAACAACATTAAACGCCATGTCATAATGGTGTATTGGGTCTAAATAAAATTTAATATTAGGGTTTAATAATTTAAATAAGTATTTACATGAATACGTGCAGAAGTACTCGGCGTTGCCCAAGGTAACCATGCAATAGATTGTGTGGCTACCGTTGGAAACCCTTTTATTTGCTCCAAATAGATAGAAAATAAATCTCACTTTATTTCTCCAAACACAGTTTTTAATTAATTTAAGAAAATCAAATCCAAATTTTAATATTCTGGCTTTGTGGTGAACATGTTCATGCACAGTTTCTACTAGTTTTAAAATTTCATTCCTCTGCGTGCGGTAGCTATCGCGCAACGTTAATCACAAATACAGAGATACACACACACTCTTCATTTCATTAATATAAAAATTATAGACTATTAAAAAAATATAAATTACTCAAAAAATACTTTTTTCACTCCGTCTCATTACTCGTTCGGGTTAAAGGCATATTATTAATTACGCTGATGTACACGGAAGGTAGAATCTAAAGAAAATGTACCCACATTTTCTTGGAGGGATAGGGGTAAAACCATAAGGAAATTTTTTTATAGCCCGAGTGGGTAGTAAGATGCAGTACTATAAAAGAGGCAAAAACACCATCAATATACCCTAACGGGATTTGAAACCTGATCTATCTGTCTTGGTAGTTCAGTATAATGCATGACCATTCGATCACTGAAGTGTGTTAGTTTAACTAAACATATTTTTTAATACAGGATTTAGTTTATGTTATCCACTTTGGTGGTTAAATAATCTAAGGCATTACTGGACTGCTGATGACGGGGAGATAGGGATTCGAATCCCGGTGGGGTGTAATTAGGATGGTCTTTCCTAAATGATTTTCCACTCCCCCTCCAAGAGAGTGCGAATAAACTTCCTTCCTATAAACTCAACCTTCCTCATACCTCATACATTAGAGTAATTATTACATATGCTTATAGTCCGAACAGGAAGTAAGACATGTTGCTAAAGAACAAACAAACTTGTCACTTTCTTTGTTTTGTTTAAACGTTACACCTAGCTATATAATTAACTAGCCGAAGAGCCAGAATCACAAATTCTGGTAGTGCTGCGAGCAGCAACCTTAAAATACATGTTTGCTTAAATATATTACATATTTCAGTTTACCTACCTAACATAAATGCATTGTTCCATAGAGCGGTTTGCAGTAATTATCACGACAATTTTTATTTTGTTATACTCTTCATAACTTTAAAATCAATGTACCAATTTGAATAATTTAAAAAGTAGTTTACTCCTACGTAAACAGCCTAAATTATTAAATAATTGATTTGGATAAGGATTCATATCATGATACGGATATAATCACTTTTTTGTTCGCATCCGTGTTTTAGTTGACTAATTTCAACAAAAAACGTTTATTGTAACATAACTATAATAATTACATATATTGTCTCGTGAACTTTTTTGTTCACATTAGTGAGAACGTTCAATATGTATAGTATTTTTTTTATATGTAATACCAGTAGTTTTTGCAGCGCACGTGGAGGAAGCATATTTTTAGGCAATTTTTTATACCTTGTGTAAAACTATCGACATTTTTATGAGGAATAAATTAAATTTTCAAAATAAAATATAGCCTATGTTACTCGCTGATAATGTAGCTTTATATTGGTGAAAGCATTTTTAAAATCGGTCCAGTAGTTTTTGAGTTGATCCATTACAAACAAAAAAACAAAAAATCAAATCTTTCCTCTATAATATTAGTGTAGAT
Organism: Timema douglasi; assembly: GCA_901482245.1. Taxonomy (NCBI): domain Eukaryota; kingdom Metazoa; phylum Arthropoda; class Insecta; order Phasmatodea; family Timematidae; genus Timema; species Timema douglasi. The sequence continues at coordinate 52,169 of CABEEJ010003422.1, read as the reverse complement.
ATAGACCTTTAAATTAGCGCACTAATACGTTATCAATCAGTCAGCAAGATTAGGTCAATGATCGTTATCATAGAATTATGCCTTAAAATTAGGGTTTGATAAGTCAATGAACCTTAAATCGATTTTCATGTTTTAATGTAATTTCAACTAACTAGATATTGCATTAATATTTGGAGTCTTCAAATACGTTAATTATATATATATATATATATACTTAAATTAAACCGAATCTTTATAGTGCTAATAAATCCTCATCAATGAGCACGTGGTCTAAATGTCAAGCTCATTTAGTCTGGTTTGCCGGGATGTGCACAGGAGTTTTTATTTTCATTTATAATCCTGCTCTATCCGCATTACAATATGAGTGGATTTATTTCTGACTAAAATCCCCTCATCTCAACCCTACTAATGCAGATATCCGGGGAGCTCTGCAAAGAAAGAAATGGATTGGTGTGACTTAATGAGCTATAGCTTACGCAACTGAGGCTGCAATATCTGGACCAGGATTCAACATGCGACCTTGAGAGACGTCATCGTCTGAAGGAATCTTCACACACTGGTGTTAAATCCGGCCTTCAAATCACGGCAGTATTTAAACCTCTCTCTTTGTCAAACAATAGCTTTGCCTTTAGACAAATGAACAACAGGCGTATTCAATTTAAAATCCATTAGACTCTCGATCATAATAAATTTAGAGGTCTTCCATCCACTATATTTACCCCTATTTAAAATATATTGATTTAATACATTTAAATATGAAGTGTAAAATGTAATTTGTTTTACCATAAAGGGCGCTTAATATAGGTTAATAAAATTATTTAAAGGGAAAAGCAATTTAGGCCATACTTGTTAACTAAGTAACAACTAACTTGATTTAAATCGATTAAATTTTTAGTCCTTTGATGCACAGCTATTACAGAAATATGGAATTTGTAAAAATTGTTTAACTCCTACCTAGAATAGTCTTAACAAGTACATTTATTCTTTTAAATATTGTAATGAAAACCTATTTATATAAAGGCTTAGATGGAAATGTGATAATAATCTCTTGTGCGCTTATACTTTTTATCACAGTTACTCTAGAAATAGCAACACTAATTGAACTAACCACGAGTCACACTACTTTTGATAGAAGCATCATTTGAATCACTTATAAAAATATTATGAAAGTTAGTTCTTTGATAAATTCTAGATAAATAGTGAAAATATTTAGTAGAAATCTACTCAAATCTGACGCATCATACTCTTTCTAGATAAATAAAGACAAAAATGTGTAATAATCACCTAAAAGCTAGTCCTCTGGCATCGACAAGATATATCATGAAGATCAATGGTAAGGATCTACAAGACGTAGCTAGTCTTCAAACTTATTTATAAACAAACAAGGATAATTTTTTAATAATCTAGAGCAAACAAGTTATTACACTTCTTTTAGTTACATAATGAGGATCATAAGTAACAATATTTAGACCATTACTCCCCCCCCCCTCCCCCATAGTATTACTATTTACAATACATCATGGGAATCACTAGTAACAATCTCTAAAAAAATAAACTATAAGCTTCTACTTTTATCAGGTACTGCATTAGTAATCATCTCGAGTAAGTTACTCCTCACAATTCTAACTGTAATATTATGTTAGTAACAATATTAAATATATGGAAACTTTCTTCGGAACGGATATAGTCGTGTAATGTGGTACATTTTACCATTAAATGAGAAGATAAAGAAACCTTTTTCCTATCGAGCCAATTTTCTACCATTGAGATATCCAAGTATCAGCCAGTCCTCATGGTAACTATTCACTTATAGTTCGAGGTAGGTACACTGTGCTGAACGTGTGAATTAATCAGCTACTTAGGGCTATTATTGAAACACAACCATAGGGGTCACGGAGTCGGTGTTTGTGCTTCCACTCATACAGATTTGTAATAACATTAAAACCATCCTTAGTAGACAAATATATTTGTAGCAAGGCTAGTTTTCTTCAGTTGTGTATATTTTACCGTTAAAATATTACGTTCATTACTATGCATAGTGACCGGTTATTTTACATTAACCGTTATTAGTGGTCAATGTGATTAAATTCATGCAATTTATTATCTAACCTGTTATTTTACATAACAACAAAACCTGTTTGGCTGAAGATATAAATTATAACATTCTGAAAGCTAGGTTAGGTTAGGTTAGGTTAAGTGAACATATTATATATCAATATAATAACACACATCCACATTAATTAAAAGATGGACCTCAAATGATACGCATAACAGACGCCACATATGTCTCAGGCAGGTTCAAACGTACACAAACGTGAGATTTATCACTTTAACCAGAGGGTGCTGGTTATTATTCATAATTACATGCTAATGTAAATAATTTGGCTACAACATGAAGCATGTATCACATCCACCAGAACTGTTGGTTATTATACATAGAATTCTGTGATTATGTATATCAGCGGTTCCTAAACTGTGGCTCGCGAATCTCCTGGGGGTTCGCAAAATCTTCCAAGTGGTTCGCCAAAATATTTCTGTAAAAGTGGATTTTTTCAGTACTTTGGGAGGGAATGGGAAGCATTAAAACATTTATTGTCTCACACTGAAGTAAAGTAATTATTTAAGGTATAACTCCTACAAGATTGTTTGAACTTAAACACCATGTTTTCGTTTTTATTACAAACCATCTATTTCAAAAAGCAAAATGCATGCAAGATCAAATGTGGCTCCAGGCTTTGGTCTATTTGGCAGACATTTTCTCAAAAATGAACAGCTTAAACCTATCTCTTCAGTGGTCGAATATTAACGTTTTTACTGTGCAAGACCGTATCGAATGGTCCATAAAAAATAATAATTGGGAAACATATTTAATTGGCAATCAAACGGAGTGCTTTGATACCCTTCACGACTTTATGGTAAAAAATCTACTTTCTTTGGAAGAAAATGTTAAGAACATGGTTATAGAACACTTGAAGGGACTTTGAAAAACCTTCAGAGAATATTTCCCAGCAATGTCCAATAATAACAATTGGATTCACAATCCCCTTTAATAGACAGAAGTTTTTGGAATCCTCCACATTAAGCGTTAGTGAAAAAGAGCAGCTCCTTGAAACATCCACTGATTTTGAATTAAAGAAAATCTATAAATCTTTGTCATTAATTGGTTAGTAGTTAAATTTAAAGGAGGAGTTCCCAGTGTTAGCGATTAAAGCTATTACATATTTGGTACCATTTTCTTCTACGTATTTGAGCAAGAAATATTTTTCTTCATATTCCTATTTAAAAAAATAAATACAAAAACAGGCTCAGTACTAAAAGTGACTTGAGACTTTATTTATCGTCTGTGGTTCTTGACTTTAAAGCTCTGTGCCATCCAAAGCAAGGACATCCTCATTAAGTCACGTGAATAAGTGAGTAACTGTTAAAACTTGTTAACAATTTTTAATCTTAAATCGGCATGGAATTTTGTGATTAAAGGGGGGTATTTCAGTTATGTCAAAGCAGCAATTTCCAGTACAACTTTAAAAAACATGTGAATTATGATAAATACAAGTCTTGCGACAGCAAAGATAAGAAAATGTTACTACAGTACTTTGATAATTTAATTGCGGTTTTAATTTTTTAAATAAATGTATAATTATTTGAACTTGTACTTAAGTTGTTTCAATACTACTCCATTATATTTGGCGGGGTATTACAAAGTACCTACCGGAGCTATAGTAAGTTAATTTAAGATAATAAACAATTTTAATACAATTAATAACTAAATTTCATTTAAAAAAATTTGTATAAAATTAAGTGCGTGGTTATGGATATTTAACAGAGGGTTCGTGCAACTCATATGTTTGTGAAAGGGGTTCGCGAGTCGAGAAAGCTTGGGAGCCACTGATGTATATTAACAAGATTTATCAAATTAACACTAACATATACACCCCAGCTACAGTAAGAGTCATATTCTGAAAATTGAAAAAATGACACCTGGACACGGGAAACGAACCCGGGACCTTCGGTTTAGTACGCCAATGCTCTTACCACTGAGCTATCCAGGATTCGTCCCGTTCCAATGGTCATTCTTCACTCATAGTTTAAGGCAGAGTACAGTAAGAGAGTAAGTAAGATACAGTTTGTAAATGTTACCAGATCTATTATCAAATATCCAATCGCCAAACCATATTGTCTACAGGAACTTGTGTTGATTTGTTGTTACTTTTGGCAGTCAAAACTTTCACAACATACAATTTGTTTTTAACCATGTTCTTTGAATTATTTCACATCTTCTGCTAGCTGTCAGTTACCACCACTCCTGTGGTGAATGGACTTTTATAATTAGTCAGTTGCTCCTCATAATTATACTTGCTATATTATGTGGACAATTAATATCAATAATCATTTATATGCTCATCAAATTTATGCTGGATATTATAAGTGAATCATTGGTACAATCTATAGTGATCCATTATTCCCTTTAGCATATTGTTAACAAACTCCTGCGACCCCGTCTTTTCAATTAATCCTAATACAAACAGGGGCCATAAAAGTACAGAAGTTAACTTGTGTGACGTGCACGCTTTTATAAATCCTTAATTTGATTGCCGGCCATAGGTATACTTCTATACGACTGCTAAACGCTATTTGTTATTTTGTTGGTGGCATCACCGTTTTAATAGCCATATTGGAAAACATCATCCATATAAATTAAATTGATTTCATTTACATATCCATTTCCAGTCATCTAATTTTATATGATCATGTTTTATTTTATTTGTATTAAAAATATAACAAATATGTTCCTAATACAGTCAACATATTCTGAATTATTTAATAGATTATAATCTCTGAGAATACAAATAAATATGTATGGTATTTCTAGTGTATTAAAATGCTTATGAACCCCATATGAGAGGATCCAACTAAATATTTGTGAAATCCTCAGTGAAATAATAAAGTTTTTGAACATAATATGCGAGGACCCAACTAATTATTTGTGGAGTCCTCAGTGAAATAATAAAGTCTTTGAACATAATATGCGAGGACCCAACTAAATATTTGTGGAGAACTCAGTGCACCAACAGAGCTCACAGTTCCAGTATATATTTGTGTTTTATTTGATGACAACACCGCACAGGTGTAGCTAGCACTTGTTGAATGGAGAAGGCTCAGGAATAGAAACAACGACCCCGCGGGTGAGCGCAGTTAGTCGCCTCCAGAAGTGGCTCAATCGTGACGGTAATAAATGTGGCCAAGGCTCTCTCACTAACGTTACTATCCCATCAAGTAATACCAGGTCAGCGCTAAGATGCTCGCGGTAGCATTGTTAAAACACTGCTTCAATTCTGCTTTGGACTTCGAAAAGACCATTCACTCCCATCGTGTAAACTGGGAGATGCTTAAACTAACACACGATTCAACACTGCTTTTCAACAGGGGAAAAATAAAATACGCTCATAATATAATGTTAGGTAAGCACTGATATTCTTGGTAATCCAGTATGGCCGTATTCTTAAGAGTGGTGGGACATCAACCCTTGAACGGACGTCTGAGAAAGCCTTTATAAAATAACGATACAAAGCCCCCTATCCCATTTGAAACATAATATTAAAATAGGTATAGCAAACTTTATTTGTGTTGGTGAGAGTTCGAAATTTTAAGTATTTATCAAATTTGCACTACTATCTTTAGTACAAGGCTTATGATAATTATAATCTAAGTTCTTCCTCGATTAGAGCACTACTTTTCAAATCACTTTAGAATTGGAACCTTTTTTGAAACAAATTCTACCACTGAGCCCTAGTATTTAAAATAAATTAAAGTTGTGGTTTTTTTTTTATTAAAAGGCTATACACTTATTATAGAAAGTTAACATTTATAATATTTACTGTTTATAAAGTCAATTCTGACTTACAAAGATTAAGTATCTCAAAATGGTGACAGTTAACAGCTCGACTTTCACGAATCCGGACAACTGGGCGCTGCCATCTGGGCACCGGGACAGCTGGGCGCCAAAAGTAACCCCACTTTTTTCATTTTTTTTAATAAAATCACTTTTTTGCAATGCTCTTTTTCTTTTTAATTAAAAAGTGATGAGTAAAAACAAAAAACACACCCCACTTTTTTCTTTTAAAAAAATCACTTTTTTGCACTTTTTTCTTTTTTAAAAAATTACTTTTTTTAATGCATTGCAATATTATGCGCAACACCACGTAGAAACGAAATAATGTATCTATTATTATAGTCCCTAACTAGTCTTAAAATTCTAGCATTGACTTCTCGATACTTTCTTTTTTTCGGCGTAGGTTCATGTCCAGCTACAATATGTTCATAGTAGATATCTCTTGCAGCTTGTACTTGCGCTGAAAAATATGATTAATTAAAAAAAGTTAATTTTTAGTTTTTATCCATCACTTTTTAATTTTAATTGAAAAAATATGAAAAAATGGTGCATTTTTATTCTAAAAAATTGCATAAGTTAATAAATAAATAAAAAAATTAGTTTTATCTACGTTCATGATATGTTAAAATCCTTTTAAAACATATCAGATATCGGAATCCATCTGATACCTTCTCAAAGTTTGTGTGTTTTGTCATTTTATTATAGTTTTAAAAACAGATACAAATAAAATGTTCACGAAAGCCTTGAAACACCTATGTAGAACCCTAAAGTTAGAAAAATATTACTTTATAGAAATAAACTAATTTCCTAGTGTAAGATTCATATTTTTATCTAAGTTCAAGAAGAGTTTGCTGATAGTACCAAACACGTTGAAGGTTTCTAGGTTAATTTGAAGATTTTCACTGTCTTCAAGACCTACACTTGGAAATACATTGTAAAGTTTTCAAATTAACAACACAAAATGATCAGACAGAGAGAATTTATTAGAGGAAGAAACTAATCAATGAGAATGACACACAACAAAATTAGAAAGAATGGCCCTTGAGAAATGTCTGAGGAGGACTGGTAGAATGTTTGTCACAAATGTGTGTTCTCACACAGGTGTTTTCCGATTTGATATACTGTAGCTTTTAGGTCAAATAAGTCATTTTATCACATACATTAATTTTTTTTCAATGGTCTTAGTATCATTAATTCTATAAAAAGATTTTAAAAAGTATTGGTAAATAGAGTAAACTTAAAGATGTATATTAAAATATCGAAAATAGCAGATCAAGATTGTCACGATGGATCTCCCTTTATAAAAAAAAACGTGTTGTAGATATAGTTGTGTGATTCATATTATTCAATTTTTTCTGTAGTAAAGTGTTAAAGTGTATATTTCATATTACTAAGGGACAATTGTAAGACAATGTAATTATAAATGTTAAAAGATTTATTTGTTATTTGGTAAACGGTGGGATAGAAGGGGACACGAGAAAAGGTAAGTGTTTTTGCAACTCTTAAGGCAAAACATTTTCTTGACCCAAATAAATACTATATTGCGCCAGTAAAAACATAGAATTTAATTTTCTTCACATGTTAACCTCAAAATCTCTTGAATATTTATTTGTCAACAGTGTCCTGAAATTTAATGACAATTTTTTTCTCTTAGTTAAAAAATGTTTCTCGTCTTATGCTGCTATGCTCATGGTGCATATTCAGGAACTGTTTATATCAAGATGTGAAGAAAATTGAACTCTATGTTTATACTGGAGCAATATTTTATTTAATTTAGCCAAAAAAAAGTTTTGCCATAAAACCTGCATAGACACTGACCTTTTCTCGCGCCCCCTTCCATCCCACCTTAAGTGTAGATAATAACGGGTTGCATAATCTAAAGTTAGTGTAGTATAATAACACACATCCATATATTGTGCTGAAGATCATGCGGTGATTTCAGCTTGCGTACTTAAGAGGCTGTTTATAGGTCTATATTTGGCCATACATATTATGAAATAAATTCTCCTCTCGTGGAGCTACTAGAACTCTCTCATCTGGTGACTAACATATAGCAAAAGGAGTGTATAGAAATGCTCTTCAGACGATATTATAAATGGAATGAAGGTGTAACAACTGTCACTTTTATGTCTGGCAAAGAGAGTGCAGATTTCTGAAACATCTAATATGGCACACTTCACTTCCATTTTCTATCTTGTCTCAACATATTACTACTCTTAAGATGAGTCCTTAATTCCTATTGGTCTATTTCAATATTCTTTCCTTATTTTTTGTTTTCACAATTTTTTTTGAACTCCAAACTAACCGAATTGGCTCTTTATAGATATTCCTAAACCTAAATTAATTTAATTCGAACTACACTTAAAACTAATACCATTTATTGAATTCACATTCGAAGATGCCACACGTTGTTCTTGTGGTTTTGGAGAAGGATGCACTTAGATGGTTTGTTTCCGCTGGCTGCACAGGGTGGCTACCTGGTAGCCATCCTCTCAAGCCAGCTGATGGACCGGGTGACTGACAGTTCCGACTCTAAACTACAATTTTTCCCAAATGGCTCAAAATGACATTTGGAAATGGTCCCAAGAATAGGGCCTATAAGGCTAGTAATTGAGCCATTTTAGGAAGACAATAACTAATTAGAATTAATTTATAGGGCTCAAAACCTCTAGAAGTCTCAGTGGTTGGGTTTTAAATAAAACTGGACACGATATACGTGGACCAGTGCCCTGTCAACGATAAACAGTGTGACGCTGTACAACCAACTAATTATTCCAATTTTTCAGCATGCGCATCCCACATGGGGCTATCTAGTGGACTAAGTCAGGTTTTCCATAACTACTATCTGAGATTACCTTCGTAATCATCCTGTTACGTCTCCATTAACACTCTGCATCGAGATTTGAAGATGCCCTATATCAAGGACCACTTCTTGAAGTTTGTGTAGGCCTTTAAACTACACGATGCTGCGTCCCACTAATTCCATCCCCCAGATTCTTGGGAACTGTGTTATCGACCCGGTAGGGTCCCACAAACCCACCAAAGCCCTTCTCGGATAAATGAGGTAATAATCACCAATTATTCATGGTAGATTATAATCCAGTCTCCCGAAGAGTAGTGTGGATGCAATCACCTCTAGAAACCCTTTTAGGTTAAATCTTATTTTAGTTTATCGTTTGTATTCTAATCCTTTCTCTTTCACGCATATTTCTCGAAAGGAGACAACCCGTTACTTTAATTTAAGGCTAAAATTATTTTATGACCTATAATGTCAGTACATGATTTAATTTGTTCTCGTTATTTCCTTATGGAAACAGCAAAACAAACCTTTTGGGCTCGGGATTGAGGACTTGGGAACACAGGGACACTCCACCACGTTTATGTACTGAGTCTGACACTGGTCACTGTAAGCCTACAATTCACACAAAATAATTTATGAAACATATGCATCACTACAATGTGAGTAGGAAAGTTACATATTATAAAAACCCACTGATACAAAATAAATCTGACGCAGAACTGTTTATGTGTAGAATCCGCATATTGTGATCTCTCACGGGAACGAAAGGAAGGAGGGAACTTGCTTGCTCTTACGACGTGAACAAGAAAGAGCAAAAAACTAAATAAAATAACTGTTTGGAACAAATGACGCGAACACTTATTAATGATGAGCATCAAAGCATCGAGTTGTATTTATTAAGGGACATTACTAAAACCAATCTCTAAATTAAAGATTGATGAATGTGGGGTAAGAAATAATTGAATGACAAATTTACCAGCATGCAATAATTTATAATGTTAATTTGTCACTAAACATATATTAAGGGAGAGTGGTAGGTGCAAAGACAAACGTGCACATTAATGAGGTAATTGATCAGGCATTATAATTAGCACAAATGCATACCGTTTGTAGAAATGTAGTAAATTATGGTAACAATTTCAAATATAGTCTATATAATTTATGGTTATTGAAAAAAACTGGTCAACCAAGGAAAGCTAACTTTGGTGATATGAGCGATTCTCACTCCTCCAGAAAACCTAGTTTTTAAAAACAATGTACCAGCCAATATCAAAGATGGTGGAGAGGAAAATAAATCCATTAAGTCTTCAAAACGTAGTTTATTATTATTATTAGCAGCGCGTCTTACTACCCGTTCCAAAACGTAGTTCACTGTAGAGAAAGCTCGTTAACTGATAAAAGGGGAAGCTACCACCGGAGAATTGAACCCAAAGCTAAATTTAGGCAGTTGCGCCAAACCATGAAAGAGGTCCCTCAGAGAAAGAAAAAGTAAACTCCAAGGTGCAAAGATCCTACGAAATGTAAAGCAAATTAGCTGGCCCGAGCAAGAGCGTATAAATTATCACTCATACTTTCCAAGGATATAGGTAAGTTGTTTGTATTTTCTGAGGGCCAGATTGTTTTACGCCATTTATAGGTCCACGGAAGTAAGAGGTTCATGAACCCAAATTCAAATAAAGAAGTTGGCACCTTCAACTCGGTTAGTCTCAATAGATGTTTTAGAGAATAAAATAGCCACGGTGCAGACTACTCTGTATAAAGGGAATAGTGAGATTTGTTTCTTAGTGGAAGTGCCATTTAGACTCAAGAACATTATGATTAAATAAAAAATAGTGATCCATGGTTGATGTGACATCAAAATAGTCGGGCTGAACTAGATATTTAAAAAATATGTGACAGATTCTTTCTAGTGGTAAGGGTTCTAAATAAACTATGGGTTGGATAGACTGTAATTAACAGAGTTTATTGAGAGTAGTTAGGAGATGTCACCCAACCTAAAGCAAAGGTGAAATGCCAGTAAATCTTAACGGGTCAAAAAGGTATTAGTGTTAAACCATGAAGATCGCGAAGGCGAGGGATAGTAAGCGCGTGAAAATAAGAATGAGACGAAGAGGAAATTTAAATGAATATAAACACATAGGTTGCGATTTCGGTTTATAATTAGAATCTTATATTGTATACTTGGCAGCATAATTCCCTCCCAATACGTACAATAGCCCCATGGCTTCTTTGGTGCTGACTGACAGCTTTGAAACGTTACCAGACCAAATTATGTATACCTACGCCGGACCAAATGATCTGTAAAAACATGTGTTTAGCAGCTGTCACTTCTGACGGTCAAAATTTAGGTATATACCTAAATGTTGACTGTCAGAAGTCAGCTGTGTGCTGTCAGTCAGCACCAAAGAAGTCATGGGGCTAGTGTAGATGGCCGCGGTATCTGAAAGCTCGCGATACTAATGTTCACTGATTTGTAGCTGACGATTTCACATGTCCATTACACTCAGCCTTTAACTATGAGTGAGGAACGACCTTGAGCACGGGATGAATACATAGATAACTCAGTGGTAGAGCAGTGGCATGCTAAGTCAAAAATCCCTGGTTTGAATCCCGTTTTCAGGTTTCATTTTTCAACTAATTTAAATTAATTGAAATAGTAGATGTAATAATCCTTTTCAGTCTCGAATGTTTATATTGTGAGCTACATATAAGTTTAAAAGTGTGGAAAGTTTATTCTAGCTATAGCGGTAGGGCCTAAAGAAGATTATTCAAAAGTGTATGAATAAATAAATAATGTTAAGTGAATAAGATACAACTGTTAATAGGCCAATACAATTATTATCTGTTTTAAGCCCGTGTTTAAAGGAGTGTTGAAATGTTAACTTACTCCCTATAAATAATCTTAATCAATATTAATGAATATTTATTGCTTTAACTTTTAGCTATTGGATTATGAAGTATTGTAAATGTTATCAAGCCCGGGAGCAGGCGAGTGGGATATTTAACAGTAAGATGTATCTTTGTGGACGATTTAAATATATATATATAATATTTTGAAAAAAAAAAAGGAATTCTTGCTATCACTCGGTCGCGGCTTGGTCACAGGTACAGTAGCCCCATGGCTTCTTTGGTGCTGACTGACAGCTGACAGCTAAAAGCTTTGCAAAGTTACCAAACCAAATTATGTATCCCTACGCCGAATCATATGATTTTCAAAAACATGTGTTTATAGGCTGTCACTTCTGACGGTCAAAATTTTAGGTATATACCTAAATGTTGACTGTCAGAAGTCAGCTGTGAGCTGTCAGTCAGCACCAAAGAAGCCATGGGGCTACTTTACCTTGTACTAAAGACACAGTGACTGGCTGAATAGTACGGGTAGACAATCTATAGAATGTTCAATAGTTTGATATAAAACATACACTAATGTTTATAAATAATCAGTAAGTGATTATTATTGCAATTGCTCGGATAAGTCTTCAATACTCACAATAGCTAATTATTGTGTCTGGGGGTATGACTCCTACATAACTGTGGAATAATAATTTTAATTTTTCGTGTGAGACCTGCATTAATAATACTTGAGTTTTGAGTTTGCAATGATGTTATTGATGTAACTAATAGTGTTAGATCTGAAGTGATAATATGTATTACGTAAATAGCGTTTGAGGTTGTAGTTATAACATCTCGTGTGAGGTCCTGCACTAACTATATTTGATTCATAATTAGGTTGTAAAATGGTTATTGTGGATATTCCTGTAAGGAGGAAAAACATAAACTACCTGGGATTTGGTTATTGTAACTAATTGTGTGAAGCCAACACTCCTAACTCTTAAGTTTTGGGTCATCTGATAAGGGAGTTTGACTATAAACGGTTCGATTCTCTTAGGAAGGGCTTTAACTGACATTTATAAAAAATATAGTGTACCTAATTTTATGTATTATTACGTCAAATAATGTGACCTTCAGCTGTCACATTTAATGACTATTATCAATACCTATAAAATAACATTAACAATAAATAATAAAATGTTATAAATTTGGTCCATAAAATCATGTTTGTATTTTCTAAAAGGCCCTTCCAATGATAATTGTAGTGTAGCCATGTGAGGCTTGAGTTAATTAGATTTGATGCATTACTCAGTTGAGAGGTTATTTTAACTTTATACTAACTAACCTGATACAAAAAATTATCACCGCGTTTTACTACCCTTTTTGGGCTGTAGGCAAATGTATTAATTATGCTAATATTTAATATTTTTTTACATCTATTATTGTTTCCCGCCTGTGGCCTGGGTAAATTTTTAATTCAAGCTATATATTTTCTAGTGGTGGCTTGCTAAGCCTGTCGTAGCCGTTAATTTAGCAATGTGAATGGGTAAATCCACATTTCACCAATAATAACTTTTCGACTGTGCAGGGAATCGAACCCGGGACCCTTCGCTGAGTGGACAGACATGCTACCGACTGAGCTAAGGTGTATGACTAATATGTATGCATTTTATATAAATATAGATAATGATTTAATATATAATATATATTAATATAAATAATTATAATAAAGGTATGAGAAAGGTGGAATTTAGAGGAAGTGTACCCACATATGCGTGGATTAGAAGTGGAAAACCATTTAAAGAAAACTGCCCTCAATATAGTCGATTGGGATTCAAACCTTGATCTCCCTGTCATCGGCAATCTAATCTATTACGAGAGTGATACCTTAGACTATGCGACCACTGAAACAGGTTAACCTGAGAAGTTGTTCTTAAAACTTGTCCAGTAAAGTGTGCACTAATAGTACTTGATACATAATTAGTAGGGGGCGGATTTATAGGCACTAAATATTTTTTTAAAGGCAGGCAAATAGGCACTAAAGATCTCAAAAATAGGCACATAAATAGGCATTATAAAGTAAAAAAAGGCAATAAATAGGCACTAAAAAGAAAAAATAAGCACATAAATAGCCATAGTAATGAAAAAAATGCACCAAAACACTCAACATTTTTATTATTAATTCTTAAAATCCAGAAAACACGTTCCATAAACACAAATTAATTACCATTAGAGTTAAATACCAAATAATTCTCAAGATTTTCAGGTGTAAATGTTGTTCTGTTTTCTGACAAAATGTTTTTATACTGTGATAAACTTCTCTCGACTTCACATGAAGTCATTGGGCAAAACTTCAGACAAGCTTTTCTGCTGAGCTAAGATTTACTTCTGGGAGTGATGTAGTTTGTCCTTATAAGATGTCTGCAATACTTGCCATCACTTTCCGCCCAGGGTTTCACTTTTCCCTACTATACTTTGTTAAATTTGTCAACGATGGCTGTACCAACTGAGCCATAAGCCTGATTTAGATTTTCTTCTATTCCCCGCATTATGTTCACAGCTTTCACAAGAGGCAAATCCCTCGCCTCTAAAACTGTGATTGCTCCAAGAAGATTTCTAAAATTGCTTTTTACGTATGCCAGATCCGCAATGACACTTGAGCAGGAGATGGCAGCATTTACTTCTGTAATGGTGACAGCTTGTTCCTCGTCAAAAGTTTGAGCTACATACAAAAAAAAAAGTTTATATAGCAAAACTCACCATTCTTTCAATATATTGTGTTCTACAAGTACAACCATTAAATCTAAAATATGTTTCAATAATGTGGATGGACAGGTGGAATCAATAAAACTAGTGGTAAGCACTAACTACAATTTTAATTTGTGAACGCACCTAAGGATTGTCTATTGTATAATACCTTTTGAATGTCACTCAGGTGATCTGCGTAGTACAACGCAATCATGAAGCCATGTACCCCAACGCGTTAACACTAGCTGTGGTGGCAAGGATGTGTTGGGCAGGGCGGCCTTAAATGAGAAGATTCGTGATGGAGCCTTCAATAACACTTTCTTGACTGTAGGCATAATAGCGTTAATATTGGTAAAATGTGATCTAATATCTTCTGCAACCCTATGAACAGCACGCACCAGACCAGACACGTGAATTAGCTTGGTGTAGAATACTTTTAAATTTGCAACTGCTTTCAACATGCTTTCATTTTTACAGGACTAACAGCGCAAACCATTAAATTAACACAGTATATATTGTACAATTACGCAATATACTTACTGAAAGCATCACGGACAACTATGGCAATTGTCGAGCTGTTGGTTGCCTCAAACATCTTTGAAACAACCAAGTGAGGTTTCCCATGACCCGTAGAGTCTAGTTTTCCAACCACAACATTTGTGACATATCTGCCACAGCGGTCAGTGTAACAGTGTAATATACATAGTCACTGAACGAACTGACACTGCTGTGAGCTAGAAGGAAATCTTCGTCGCCATTCTGACCAGTATGAACCTATCAGACCGCTGGACACATGTGTTTTTTATACGTACCACGAGTATCCACGTGGAGCGACCTAAGGAGTGAAGGAGTAAGGGGAAGGGGGGAACCGCAAGTATTTAGAAAGAAAAAAGGAGGGTGGGAGGAAGAGAACGATATAAAAAAGGCACTTTAAGGCTCCCATTTGTAAAATAGGCACTAAACAGCAAAATAGGCATTTATAGGCACTATAAAATTTATCACATTATCTTCGCAATCCTCGAAAATAAACTTATACCTCAAAAGCCTACTTTTCAAAGCATAGGATTAAAAAAGGCATTTAGGGAAAAATCAGCCCCCTAATAGTTAGTAATCTGGGAGGTTAATATTGAAACTATACCCTTATTTTGTTTGGAAGAACAGTTTGGAAAATTCAAACATATTACTTTGCGGCCAACGTTAATAACATTTCATTATATTATTTGTGTTATTTATAGGTATCAAAAGTGGCAGCTGCTGATAATGACTTGATGTATGAATGTATTAAAATTATTATAATAACTTTAGTAACTACTAGATACTGTTTTTAATAACAAAATAAGTATTTTTATAGTCCTTTTAGAACTAAGTGTACACTAAGAATACTTGATGTATAAATAATCTTGGAGGTTCTTTTTTTTAACTCGTCGAGGGAAGTGTAGATTAATCATAATTGATAAGCAGGTAATCTTTCAAGCTGTTACTGTAATGTAACGTGTGCACTAATAATATGGTTACATAAGTACATTAGAGAATGTGATTTTAACTAATCATGTGAGGTGTGCACTGATAATTCATTATTTGTTTTATTCCAGCTTCTTAACTAACAGGTGTGGTGAGGGTTTGCAAATAATGGCTTCTTGATTACTTCTTTAATGATTCGTTTGCCTGTAGTTTCTGCCAACGTTCCTGTCCTATCCCACTCGGTCGGCCAGCTACCAAAATCAATCAAAAGACGACTGGGGTGATTGGGACTTGGCTTTAAACTTCGTCTTTGCTTCGAAAGAAAATTCCTTCCTCGACAATTACGGAGCTTCACCAATTTAAATATTGAGAGCTGAAATACTCAATGTATGGTTAAGTAATTCCATTTGAAGTTAGTGTATACATTACAAATCAATATTCAAATGAAAAATAATTAAATTAATTGAATTTTAAGTTTTGATAATAGCTTAATTTATCAAATTAAAACGAAATATTACAAATAATGGTGCAATACAACAATTTCAAGTCATTTTAGTGAATAAAGCTATATATAAACAACCAAAATATAATATTTTTTCAGCCATAAAACAACCAACAAAAAATATTCGAAATTCGATTCGGCATAGAGAATATCGACTCGAGTTCAATTCGAATTGAAAAATTGAACTTCACACCCTTCTACAAAGTACCGAGTGGACTTAAATTTTCCTGTAATATTGTCAGATATGGGACGGGTTTCGGAGGTTTTGAATAGGTGGCAATTAGCAGTAAATAAAGGAAGAATTGGGAGTGAATGGTATAGATGAGCACGTTCCGGGCCTGAATGTAATTTCTTACCCTTCAAGAAATGAGCATGGATTCTCCTGGGGCTGAGAAAGGATGTGGATTGTACAGTAGCCCCATGGCTTCTTTGGTGCTGACTGACAGCTCACAGCTGACTTCTGACAGTCAACATGTAGGTATATACCTAAATTTTGACCATCAGAAGTGACAGCTGCTAAACACATGTCTTTGCAGATCATATGGTTCAGTGTAGGGATACATAATTTGATCTGGTAACTTTTCAAAGCTTTTAGCTGTCAGCTGAGAGCTGTCAGTCAGCACCAAAGAAGCCATGGGACTACTGTAGATAGGGTTTAGGTATGAGTTCTATGAGAGAGAGATACAAAATGAACTTAGGTGATGAGAGTAGTGCTGAAAGAGGAGAATATGAGGGGGTTCGAGTTGAAGAGAGAGTATCTTGGTGTACGAGCAGATGTATGTTTCGGAAGGCTGCACATCAAGTTCCCCTAACCTGACGGCCTTGTCCCCCCCCCCCCCC
>CABEEJ010003422.1:3922-35074 GCA_901482245.1 Timema douglasi | reverse complement strand
AATTCTATTTTCCAACTTGGGGAAGGTGTTATATCTGTTCTTTATACACATCTGCCTTTTCCCCCCCCCCCCTCTTCCTACTCCTGTGTACTTTAGTCTTGTGATTCATTGGTGTGACGATTTGGTTTCTAGTCTTTAAGATGATGCTCAAATGATCCTTGAGCGTTGGGTTTAGCCCCTGTATGTGTTCAAAGATGATCACACTGGTGGAAGTCCAAATGTTTCACAGTGGCTGTAATGTAATCAGTTGTAACTTCGTCTTTCTCATGGTTAAAAATCAAACAGGGTTTTGGCGTGCTTATACAATTTTTTTCCTATACTCTGCTCTTTTATTTTCCGCTATTATATCCGAAAAACGTTTACATCGATTACAAAAAAGGTTTTAACTCTATTATTAATAGAAATTATTTAATTAGGCACTGTGGTTATCGTTATTTTCTTTGTGATCTTTTGTTTTATAAACTATGTCTTTTATATCAATAATTTTCTAGGGTTATCATTATCCCTTGGGAATTTTCACACTGGTCATGGCAACTAAATCTCTCATTATAATTAATTTACATTAATATTATTATCTAATGTTGATGGCTTAAAATGTTTGGAGGGATTCAGGAAGCTCTTTGAAAGTGGGGGAGATCAACTGAGAGGGGGTCCAGAGGTCCTGACAAGGTAAAATTTTAGACACTGGATGACTTTTGATGTTATTTAAAAGATTTAATTTTCATGGGTAGTACTTTTTTGTATATCTTTCTTTGGCACTAAACAATATGTATAGTAACAACATAGTAGTAACTTGGGTGGAGAAGAACATGCTAAATTTATTTTATTAGTATTTAAAAATTATAGGTAAGGCCCTTCTAGATTTTAATTTTATAGGTAATGATAATCTCCAGAGGTGGTGAACCTTTTTGTGCAATAAGGGCAATTATATATATATATATATATATATATATATATATATATATATATATAGAGAGAGAGAGAGAGAGAGAGAGAGAGAGAACGTGTAACTAAAACATTGTATCAAACTTTGGCTGGCTATTCCTTGGGTGAAAATAGAATAATTCATATCAGCAACCTAGGGTCCATCTTAAATATTAAGGTCGGTATTCACCCCTTAAGATAGAGCTAAAATGGACTGTTGTGTGAAATAGTATGAGAGCTGCTTAGGGTATTACAACGAATCTTTGTACACTACTTATTGAAATCTTGATCATTAATAAACTAAATGTGCTGTTACCGTTACCCACCCCCATCATGTAAAAAAGGGGGGTTGTAACACATTTTTCTGCAAGAAAATATGTCAGAGTAGGTATTAGTAATTTTTACTTAAGATTACAAAACACAGAGTAAAAATTAACAAATAAGGTGTCTTGGAGAAACTGTCTAGCTTTACCCGTTTCCGAGATAATTATGCATGTTTGATTTAAAATACACGTGTTAATTCTTACCAGGTAGGTAGCCTATATGGCTGTTGCGTGGCCACTACGCTCGCCTTACCTTAATATGTTAAACTTTTTCTGTGGGGATTTTTCAAAGCTTTGGTGTACGAGACAGCCATTGAATCCGAGGAAGACCTGTTAGCCAGGATAGGCGCTGCATGTGATAAGGTTCAAGAAACATCACGTGTTTTCGAAAGATTACGCAAGTCATTGATACGCCACCTCAATTATTGCAATGACGTTAGGGGCCGCCATTTTGAACACTTGTCTTGCTATGAATCTGATTTTGAAGCTAGGAACTAAAACATACAAGAACTACAATTAGTATTTCTTAATTATCTTTCAATACTCCAGCGAGTTTAATGATTAAAATCCCACTGAAGTGTGAACTGTGTAAGCATAACTTACTAATGTGATAAATAGAAACACATCGGAGCTTATAAAGAAGGAAAAGTATCTGAGTTTCTCCATCGTTACACACAAACCAATCCTGTTTACCAAATGTACGTGATACATATATTCCATTCACGGTAGGAATTACTCTCTGAAAGGTCTTTTTTCCTACCATTATCCTACTATATAGTAGATTTATGGTAGGGAAAAAGGCCTTTCAGAAGTCAATTCCTACCGTGAATGGAATAGTCGCACGTGCCGGTAAAAATTGTTAAACAACTGCAGTGCGAAATAACACTGTGATTTTGGTTGCCTACCTGGCAGGTATTTACACTTGTCTCTCAGCTCAAACTTGTGTGATTATCTCGAAAACGGTTTCAATAAGTAGTATACAAAGATTAGTTGTAATACCTTAATAAGTTTCCATACTATTTCACACAATAGTCGTTTTTAGCTCTATTTTTAGGGGTAAATACCACCCTTAATATTTAAGATGGACCCTAGGTTGTCGATGGGAATTATTCTATTTTCACCCAAGGAATAGCCTGCCAAAGTTTGATGCAATGTTTTAGATACACGTTGTATAAAAGTGTTTTTAACTTCTTGGCCGCTAAGCCAAAAGGAGGATCGTAAGCCCTTCTCCAGAAATTTTAAGAAACTTGGATGCCCTTGGAAGCTACGTACTGTTCCTCATTTGGAAGCAATTATCAAAATTATACTCCTCTAGAAGTTATTTGGGGTGGATCTCAACCAAAAAAAATTCTAAATTGGGAGTCTTCTAGAAATTATTTAAAGTTTTCCTTACCTGAAAATCTATTGAAAATGTAATGCCTCTAGAGGCAATTATTAAAGCAGTCTTCCCCTGATAAATATTTAAAAATAGATGCATCTATAAACTTTTTAGAGTGGTTCTTTAGTGGGATATTTTTTAAATTGGATGCCACTAGATGATATATTTAAAAAAAATCATAACAAGAGTTTAGTACATTTTTATATGTGTCTGTTAGTGGAGGGCGTAAAACGCCTGGGAGGAAAACATTTACATATCAAAATGTCTTCTTATAGTATTTAACCGAGTAAAAATATCTCAAATATATATGTATAGATAGAATATTCGTTTGAAAGTTTTAAAGGGGGGAAAAAATCTTTATAGTTGACATTGCCAATCATTTATCAATGGTACGCAAAACAATTCATTACAAGACTTTTGTTTTTAACACATTTTGAATGTATTCTAAGTCTTTCGACAGATATAGGTCAAAATAAAGAGCTTTGGAAACAGTCATATTATTTACCCATTCATGCCATTGAAATAAATATAATAATGATTTACAAACCCCGTACAATGTCCATTCTATACTTTCCTCCTCCTTGATACGGTTCATCCGAACTCACACTATCTATAGAAAATCATATGATCATGGACTTCATGTATGAATATATAATGCATTTATAGTAATTATTTTTGTGACTATCAGACATCAAGGTCATTAGTAATAAACCTACCTACTATAGTGTAACTCAATCCTAGTGATTTAACATTGCCCACACATTCTGGGGTCCTTTCACTTTAAAATATATTATCAAGGGTAATACTGATTAAAATTTTAAATCCAGATGATTTATGCTAATGAATTTTTTACAAACATTCAAACAGCGATGATAAAGCCTACATTTTTAATTCCTTTAATTACTCAGGTTCTCCAGACCAATGCATATGTACTGTACTTTCTCAGTATTTTATATGAAAAGGTATACATACAAAATCACATAATTTTCATTTCCTTCTATTAAATTCTTGTACTAATTCTATTTACTAACTAGGCTAAGGTGTTATATATTAGAAAGGTTGAATTTAAAGGAAGTGTACCCGTATTTACGTGATGAGAGGATGGAACGCCATTTAGTAGATCCACCATCAATACACCAGACCAGAACTCTAACCCCAATGACCCCGTTATAGGTAATCTAGTCTTTTGCGATAGTGACTCCCTAGCCCATGCAGCCACTGAAGCAGTTCATTTTTAAGAATTTAAACCTATCATCGTACCATGCTTACACATTAAGGTAGTAGTTGGATCAAGTGTCCTTCATCAAAGGTTTTGAAACGTCCATTAATAGTGCTTTACACATCAAATAGTAAGCAGGTTATTCCAAAATAATAATACATGCAATTTTCCAATAAGAACTATAGTAAATGTCTCCACATTCTACAATCTATTTAGAATTCTTGGAATAAACACATACCAGTACCTCAAAATTATGACACGTGTTTGTTTTTTAGATCTTAAAATGTGCAAACAAGATTAAACTCGTCAAGCTCCAGAGCAAGAGATGTTTAAACGAGGAGATGTTTGCAAGCAGGAAACGTAGATTTCCAGTGGCTCAATCCATCTTCCAAACGATTTTTGTTGCCGGAGGAGACGTTAGGAGGTTGTTGACTTGAAGTAGTGCAGTGCAGTAACCTCAAACCACTCACTGTCCAAGAATACAATACATTTCCACACTTTCAACAACTTCATATTGATGTTAGTGGAAAAATGAGAGCTGAACCTTTACAAGAATTATATCAACCTACAGTGAGGCTCTGTATTATATCTCGCTAGCTCAGAAAATGGAGTAGTGGATATTGGAATTGTCTTAATGGTTCAATTCAATATTGTATATTATTAATATCTGGAACCTTACCTATATAGAAGACTAATAATACGTTACAATACTGAAGTTTTCAAACTGAACCCTCTAACCCCCATATTGGTATTGACAGACTTTTACTAAACTAACTAAACCAGGAGGACATATCTTATTTTAATGCATGCTCTAATAAAATTAATCATCTATATGAATAAAACTAACAGTTGTATGCATGTGTGTCTGTCTGTCATGAACGTTTCGAGATACATAGGCCTACCGCAAGCAAAGATTTGAAATTTTAAAATTAGTAGCCCCTTTCCATGAACCTGTGCACCTCAAAGTAGGAATCTTAAGGTTCGCATTTGTTTTTATTTTTAAATTAATTAAAAACTGAGTCCGAAGAAATAAAATGTAGATATTTTTCTCTGTCTGTTTGAAGCAAATAAAAGCTTTTCCAGGATTAATCATGCAATCCATCGCGTGGCTACCACGGGTAGCACCGGGTACTTCTGCCAGTCATAATTAAGACGAACAAATTAATAAGAGAAAATCTAGCCAAATCTTCGGATGGAAACAAGTTTCCCTTGACCATACATGTATAGAGACTAAATATCTATAGACATTAGCCGAGACCAAAATTATGTAGTGTAAATATGTAGACCCTAAATATTAAGTTTTCTTTGGCCATACATATTTATATTTTTTTTAAAAAACTCCATGTCTGCAGCCCGCAATTGAACCATAACGGCCGATCAGACGTCGTCTCTTGACGACATATTCATTTAAGTACATTTATAATAATTGTGTGCACGTATACAAGTGACGAGTATAGAAGATTTTTTCTGCTTCCCCATGAGATAGAAATCTAAACTTTAGGTTAATTAGAGAGTAATCTTTCAACCGGTGTACAAAAATCCATAGCTCTAAATCCTATCAAGAGTTAAAAAAACTCTAAATAAAATTATATTTCTTATAACCCTATTTCTTACTAAGCACTAAAACCTAAAATTACACTTAAACACGTGTTTTAGTTAATCATCATGAGTCGTTTGTGTGTAATTAATGATTACAATCCAACCCAACCAAACAAAACCTAGCCTTTTAAAGTGCGTTTAGTGGTTACGACTGGTTTTGTAAGAACAAAAACATTATTTCTTATCGCCACCAAACCTACACAAGAATAAAATGACATCGCCAGTCTCTTTCTAAACATTAATTCAATAATTATTCACACATTTCCTTCCAAATATAGTAGAAATCAAGTATGAGATACAGCGCTGTTTTTATTCGGCTGATTCAAGTTTATTTTTTGAAAAGTTTGGTTGTATTTATTTAATGTTCGTATTTAGAGCTTCCTTATTGTTGAACAATTACAGCTACACAAAATGTGGGAATTTGATTCATTTTGCTATCAAAGTTTATATTAACAAATAGTTTTATTTTAAGATCAGATAAATCTGACTTTATTTTGAGAGCATAAGCCACACACACAAACACCTACCACTGCTTGAGCACTTGCAAAAGCCAAACATAGCGAGCAAACTACTTCTTATAAAATATTTCGTGAGATGATAGATCGATATTTTATTAATTATTCATTCGATGGTGAAAGTTTTGAAACTTGTTTGTTTTGTAAATACGTCATATTTGGAGACAGGTCATCTTGAACTTGGCTACAATTATGTGCTTTTAATTTTGAGAAGTGAGATTATAAAGGAGGATCTTATATTTTAAAAAATAACACTATTACCTCGATTATTTTAGGATAACAATACATTTAAGAGCAATTTACTGAAATATAACTTTTTTTAAAGCTGTTTCTGAATATGATATACCAAATTAAAAAGTGTTTGCCTAAGCTGTCTTTTTAAAGCTTTTAATTTTTTTTTAATAAATACACTTAAAAATTTATAATAATACTATACATACTTATATTATTATCCTTTTTCATATTCTGTAAGAAAAAATACGAAAAAATGGTGTTATTTATGGTGTGACTCTCCTCTAACTTACGAACCAACTGACTAATTCCAACCAAAGCATTCTAAATACATATTAACACTTTTTATTGATGCTTCTGATTTTGATTTTTACCTCTCGTTAGGATAATACTTTGATTAATAACTGACCAACCAAATAATCCTGAATCTATCCGCTAATAACCAGCCAGTTAAATTGATCAATATATTACGACCAATATTATCTTTCATTTTTGAACATATTTATAAATGAATTTCCTGCCCCCAATCCCTTAATTTATTGATGCAGGATAGTGTGGGAGTACATTGTATTTATGAATGATTTATTTATACACTTTTTTCTGTTTCTAATTTATTATAATATTTCTGGTCTTCTTTCCACCTATCCATCCACTACTTAAAATAAAAACCCAGGCAAATAATCCCCAGAATATCCAATACTGTCTCATATAATATTTTATATCGTGCTTAGAATATTATAAGCTAAATGCTCCTGGATTTATTCTCCTCCACTGGCGAAACAACAAACCATACTAAAGGGTCAAGATATTAAAATATATTTCCTTTTAAGGCCATGGCATGCGACCCCACGCTGCTNTTTTTTACATGTCTTAGTCGTGTGCGAATACTGTGCTCTGATTGTGTGTTCGTCTCAATGAGTGAAAACAATTATTTGTGACTTTGATGTTAAAAGTCACTGGTGACGATAAAACATTTATATTGAATAGTTTTATAGATAGAGAAATGCTGAAACCCACTTTAGTGACCGCTTGCTCTAACGCACTACTCGCGCAGTTGACTAGACTACCGTTGACGGGAAGCTCGAGGTTCAAAAATAGCTCGGGTGTACTGAGGGTGGCTTTCCAAAATGATTTTACACTCTCCCTCCACGCAAATTCGGGTAGACTTCCTTGAAATATAACCTTCTTATCCCTAAAACCATAAGCGTATATATAGGTGACCTGGCGGTCTAGGAGTAAGGTGTCAGACTTCTTTGCTGGCGGCCGGAGTTCAATCCTCGGTCCCAGCACAGATTTATCTGATTACCAAACCCTTCCTTCACCTCTGACAAGACATCTTGTGAATGTGGGGAATGCCAGGCCTCCACCGTGGTTCGGATTCCACGTTAAACTGTAGGTCCTCCATTTCATCTCACAATCACCCTACCATTACACATTAGCGTAAGTGCGTATAACCCAAACGGGTAGTAAGACGCAGTGATAATAATAATAATAATAATAAAACCACAAGCGTATAACTCAAACGAGTAGTAAAACATGGTGCTAAAGTAATATGCTGGAAGTGCATCCTGTTTTCAAAGGAAGACACTAAGAGGGATTTCTCACGACATTAATTAATATACATTTGCTGCAAGATGAAAACCAATTCAAAGAATTTATCAGTTTAACTACATCTTTAATTTGATAAAATTATTTTTTCAATTGAGTTTAGTATCTAATAGCCTGGATGCAGACTCATTTACAGGAGATGAATAAATGAAGTGAGCAGCATTACGGGTTTCCATTGCAAAGACAAGATGCTAGAGTCTCATTTTTGCCTCACCAATAAACCCATTTTAATTGTTTGATAGACATAGCCACCCACACTTCTGAAAAATAAATCTACAGATCTTCTAGTCTTTTACTTTTTTATCTCTCTCGGCACCTCGGGGAGAAACTATTGTGATCGTAAAAAAAATCAAACTCGAAATATTGATAAATGTTAACGTTTCATGATCCCCTGAAATGGAAAAAGTGGTTTTCGTGATGCAGTCTGTCTGTCTCTGCCTCAGACCAAAGCCGAAACTATTTTACCGATTGAGCTAAAGCTTGGTATCTAGGGTTTTCATAAAGTCTTCCAAGGGGTTTTTGTAATTAGATTTTAACCCTAAGTTTGAGGGTAGGTTACTGAAGGGTGAAAAGAGAAAAAAATAGTTTTTTTTAATGTTCTAACGATTTTGATTAAATTTCACATCTAAATACTGTTGTTGGCTATAAACAAGATGGCAATTCTCATTTTCTCATGAAAATGACTTTAAGGGTATTTCACATAGGAGAAACTTTCCAATTTTAATCATTTCTCCGCAATTATTTGAGATGCAAAATAGCTTATCATTGTAAAGTTGTAGTACTATTAACGATAACAATATTTTAATTGAAATATATGTTTTTAAAACCAATAATTGCTTAGCTATACATAAATATATATACTTTTTAATTCAGATCTTTGAAAATGAATTTGATTCTCATGCTCTCTAACAGGAGTAAGGAAGGAGTAAGTAACAGTGTAAACTATTCCATTTATAATCTTAGGTGTAGTGTTTCTACCACAATCTATAACCTTATTATTTTGTTTCACAAATCTAAGAGTTTTTAGTAAATGTCTATCATAAGATAAAAGCGGGAGAAAGACTGTTCGGTGCAGCGTAAGCTTCTTTCCTCCATCAATTTAGTGATCTTCTGATTTAAATTTTAGCACTTGGTAGAGGGATGAGAGAAGTCTGAGCTTGTTGATTTATTCAAATTAATGCTGAAATAAAATGTTAAGAGCAGGCACCATTTCCTAAACAAAATATCAATCATTAACATCAGAAATGACTGTTATATCAAAATTACACTGCTTTCTCAATCGACTATTCGTATATTTATAGATAATATAAAGTGTATATTAAGTCATTGAATTCTGTGACCCATCAATAGGCTGCATACAATCAGCCATTGTTGTGGCTTGCAAATGTATTATTTGTTCCATAGTTTTATGTTCATAATCATGTGGTGCTGTAGAAGACTTGAGTAGATCAGGTGGACGGGTGACAAATGAAGTCATAAGAAGAGTGGATGAGACGAGATCCATTTTGGATGTGGTTCTTCGGCGTAGAGCAAATTGGATCGGACACATCCTTAGGAGGAACTGTCTTCTGTGCAACGTCATAGAAGGAAAGGTTGAGGTAAAGAGGAGCTTAGGAAGGAGGAGGATTCAAATACTAGATGACTTGAAGGAATAAAGAATATTCTGGGAGCTGAAGGAGGATGCAGAGGACAGGGTGCATTGGAGGTATAAGTTTCACTGACAAGAGGGATGGGCCTGTCGTGAGACAGAACACCTAATAGTAATAATAAAATAGCGTTTAAACCTGAATTACTATTATTATTATTATAAAATTGATTAATTATTTAAATTTCTAGTTGGCCTATTTTCAGTTGATTTTGTGAAAATATCATGTTTAATTTAAATACTTTTAAAATTTACCACTGAAGTGAATATGTTTTCACGTTATGTGGCTCGTTAAAAAATGGAATGTTATAAAGCTAATAACGTATATATTCCCTCATTTTAGAAGGGTATAATAAAGGTGTTTTTGTTAATAATTCAAATTTATATATGACCAATAATGTGTTTTTGTTTTGTCGTTTAGTTATCAGTCAAGCTTACTAAAGTAACGTTTTTAGTTGTGAACATGTTTATTTAATTTAAAAAAATTAGATTCTTCTCTCAAAATACGTTTTAGTGTAGGCCAATTATATAATTTTAGCATTATTTAAAAATTATGAATGATAGGATATATTGCAATTTATAAAATATTGATTATATTAAAAATATTAAAATATTTTTAGACCATTTAGTGTTGTATGTTTTAATTTGACTATTCAACTACGGTACTTTGTTTTAAGTTGTTGTCAAAGTAATCAACGTTACACCACTATTAGTAATAAGTTTAGGATATATCGTATTATGTTTACATCATTACATATTTTAATATGAATTTTATTTAGTTGAACTGCTAATAGCTCACCTAGACTTTGAGTGCGCAATATTTCCATCTTTTACTATAGCCAGTTAAATTTTTATTCA
Source organism: Timema douglasi (assembly GCA_901482245.1). NCBI lineage: Eukaryota > Metazoa > Arthropoda > Insecta > Phasmatodea > Timematidae > Timema > Timema douglasi. The sequence goes on along the minus strand of CABEEJ010003422.1, from coordinate 24,774 downwards.
GTTCAGAACGTTTTCCCAGTAGCTATTAGCTAATCACCGCCTGATATTTTCATTTCCACCATTTAGAAGGATAGTGGTTCGTTGTTAAATGGAGCGAGCCATAATTTGCTAAAGATATTATGTAAAACAATTCCATGATTATATATATTTATTCCTAATTATAACAAATGTTGTAATATGTAAGTAATATATTTTTACTTTCTCTTCTAAAGATAAAGTATTGTAATAATGAAATTTTTTTATCTCGAGATTGTGATGAATGTTTACGTTTTATGCTCCCCCAAGCCCCCAAAAAGTGGATTTTATGAGTTATTATGTCCCTATATCTGTTTGTTTGTCTCTGGCCACAGATCTGGAACTGGTGTCATTTTAAACGGGGCTCTTGTATACTCCCTCCAACCAGAAGAATGCTGTTCCCCTTCCTTAAAACATATTATATAGTTAACTTTCAAGCAGAAAGAAAGCCCAACCATATTTGCACCACATATATTTAGGTTAATAACTCCATCTTGAAATTTTATTTTTATGCTATTATTTTATTTTAGAAAAACTTGATATTTCATCTCATTCACTTTATTTAGTAAGAACTATAACTTAATATGCAGAACGTAAAAACGATTTAAAGATCAACTAGGTTGTAATATTTACAAAAATAACTTTATCTTTTGACATTAATTCATAACGATGATAATAAATTAATTTAAAATATAATAATATAAGTAATAATTGTTTTAAATGACTCAGAAATGGAATTTAATCTTTTTCCAGCGACACCTCAAAATTATACGTTTATTACCCTCTTTGGAGGCCACATTGTTTAAGGTGCTACTCTCAATTGACTAGACTGCTGTTGACGGGTAGATCGTGATTAGATCCTAGTTGGTTGTACTGAGGGTGGTGGTTCCAAACTAATTTCCCACTCTTCTCTCACACAAATGTGGGTACACTTACTCTAAATTCAACCTTTCTAATACCTAACCCCCTAGCGTTACTAGTACATAAATGTGTAACCCGAATGGATAGTAAGACGTGCTGCTATAAAATGCTTTGATTACAATTAATCTGATTGCGCTATTTCTATCAAATAGTTCCCAATAATAGTATTTGTGTATCTTATAAGGGCTGTGCACGGATATCATATTGGCTGTAAGCACATTTATTCCATTTATGCTCTTCTTATTGCATTTTTTATCTTTATTGGTGATAATTTGAGTTTCGGTTTTAGCATGTGGATCTATTTTTAAAATTAGATAAAGGATCAATCTTGAATCTTGGTGAACAAGATATATTTAACGTGAAATTAGGTTATAAAAGCTTAAAATAAGACTAACGTATGAATCCGTTTGGAAAAACTATAATTGTTCAAAGAAACGAGCTTTAAAAAAAACATCAGTATATCTCCATTGTAGGAAAATAGTATACGAATAAATATGTGTCAAATATTTATAACACGCATCGGCTAACGCGCTAGTTTCGTGTTGAGCCATACTGCTGAGGACGTGGAGATTGAGATTCTAACCTCGGTCGGGTGAACTGGGGTTGTTTTCTCTAAATGGTTTTCCACTCTACCTTCACGCAAATGCGGGTTCATTTCCTTTAATTTCAACCTTCCCAATCCCTAACCCATTAGCGTAAGTTGTACTTAAGCGTATAACCCGAACGGGTAGTAAGACATTGTGCTAAATTAATTGACTCTGTATACATTTGTAAACGATTAAAGTAACATTCCTCTAATGTACTGAATTATTGCAATACAGATTTATGTTAACAGATATAAAATTATTCCTAAGTTAATTCTGATTGTATTATTAATTTCGCTGGCAGAGCTTTATTTGGATAGAAACTACTAAAACTCATTATAATTTAATGATCAGAATATATTTTAAATACAAGATACTACTTCTATAAACCTATCACAAAGCTACCAATCAAGGCTGAACAACGTAATATTAAATAATATTTGTAGCCATGAGTGTAAAAACTTGACTACATTCCTCAATGTTCAAACAACATTACAGCACCGTCTTAAAATTTAAATAATTTGAATGTACATGCATGTGATCTCAAAATTAATCAGCTGTAAAATTTGTGATTTAAATTAAATACTTAATAAAGCGTCAACATATTTGTCTGGGTAAGGTTATTCAAAACTAAATTTGTTTTTGCAGGCAAAATTAAAGTAATACGGAGGGGGGGGGGGGAATCCAAAGTCAATTTCAAACAAGTTCCTAAACCAAATTAGTTAGCAACTTAAAAGTAGTGATTCGCCTGCATTTTCCAAATTGAGTTACACTTGATTTTAAAAAAATAGGTGTCTAATTCTAAAGGAAATTGATGTTCTGATTCCAAAAATGCCATTAATATTTCTGTGTCACGTCTGCATCAAAAGATACACTTGAATTTAAAATTTTAATGTAATATCAATTTTTAGTAAAATACAATAAGCCTATACATAAAATAAGTAATCATTTACTTTATTCATATTAAAATCAACAGTTATATGACTTTATACCATCGTAAAGATAATATGTGCATAAACGAAATGATTGCCATGGACTTTTTTTAATGGAATGCATTGCATTACCTCTTAAAAACCAACCATTTTTTCCTCTCATTGAAGTATCCCAGTTAACTTGGTTGCTCTGTTGCGTCATAGATATGTATTGATGAAAACGTCCCCCCTGGTCATCGCTCACATATCCCAAATTATCAAGAAAACATCAAATGTGAAGGTAGACAATGAATTTTCAACGAGATTCGACACCTCATATATTCATAGCATTTTACGCAAAACTGACAGCAGAGAGATTCATTATGTATTTTTTCCTGTTTCCAAGGAATCTATAGACAACTGCTTTAAACGAAAGCAGAGCTGACAGCAGAGAGATTCACGACTGTCTTCTTTCCTGTTTCCAAAAAAATCTATGGACAATTTCTTTAAGGTAAAGCCAAGCTGACAGCAGAGAGATTGATAGTTGTCTTCTTTCTTGTTTAAACAAAAGCCAAGCTGTCATTTTAGTAACTTGTAGCTTCATCTCAAATACGTCATATTTCAAAATTTCCTTATTTGGGGACCAATGACAATTTGTGTTTTAAGTTAATCATTCGATGTGTTGAGAAAAACTTATGCGACATATATAATCCACTTTCTATCTTATCTTGTACCTTAACGAATTTCTTCTTTAGACCAAGCTTAATATGTAAAGGTGGAAAAACAACATTTTTTGGTGTTTTGCTGTTCCGTGACTGTCCTACAAACATAGAAAAAAACATACCTGTAAGTATTCTATTAACCTTAAGATCACCATATACACACCAAGAGCGTCTTGGTATTTTAATGCATTCAGAATTTTCGAAATGCTCTCATATGTTTCTTTCAAGTCAGTGGCATGAATTAGAGGAACTGATGGATATGTATTTCCATTATGCAGCAAAACTGCTTTCAAACCTAACCTCGACGCCATTCATTAGGAATATATTCAATGTCTATTTTATAAGACCATCAAAGTCTTCACCATAGTGCTCTCCATAGTTGAATACTTAGAATACACCTCACTGTGTTGTTTTTAGTTCCAGCGTCAAGTAATTCCCATTGCTGTAACTGGGAACCAAGAAATTCAGATTGCTCTCTGGTTAACTTTAGGTGATAAACGATCTAATTAAAATCTTCTTATTTAGCTAAATGTAGCTTGTCATCAGTTCCTACTTGATAGTCCAAATCCTTAGCAGTGGATGGTTAGTTTAAGTTTGTAGTACATTCTGCATTATAACTATCCAATGGTAGGTAAATAAGAAGATAAAAATATTTTACAAATAAACTAAGATCAACCGCTCACGCAATGGCTGTCTTTCCGTAACTGAAAGAGCTATTGTGTAAACATGCACAGTAGAAGAACAATACCGGTACTCATTAAACAATACTGCTTTCTATGAACAAATGCAAAAAAATATTTGACTATGAATTATGTTTGCATGCAACAACTGTACTGTAGGTTATATAACAGACCCCTTCACTAAGACCTACTAAGATACACGCATTGCGCTTGAATACAAAAACCTATACATACAAAAGTTATAACGTGATTTTTATTGTCATTTCCGAGATCCACACACAAAAATTGACTTATAAAAGCCAACATATTTCTGGAGTTAAAATAATGTTTATCAGTGTAATTAGATTTTTTTTACTAAACAGTGGACAACCTTGAAATGAGGTATACTATATAACTTATTATCTCAAATATGAAATATATATAATTCGTTGAATGTATTTCATACGTGTAATCTGCATCAGAACTACAGTCCGAATTTCCTAAAAAGAATCTTATCTGACAGCTAGAAAAGCTATAGATATAATTTAACCTATTCAAACGTCAACACATATGATCTGGAGCTGTCACTTTTGATATATATTACTAACACCTTTAAAAACACACCAATAATATAGTAATATGCTATCAATATTGTCTATAAAAATATGTTTGTGTTTTCTAAAAGGTTCTTTCATCCAAATTCCTACTTCACTTCTAGTTAGGACGTTCATATTCACCCGAGATATTTTTAATAATGTCACCTTGTAGAATATAAAACTAACTATAACAATACCTAAATAATTATGGCGATTAATTTAAAAAGAAAACTCCATATATCAGCCCGTAATCAAGCTACATCAACCGAGTAGCCGTCGTTTGCCGGCAAAGATAGTGCAAACCTTTGTGGATATAAGGGGTCAGTGGTCAGCACAGTGAAACCTCCAGTCGCTAATCTCATTTTTCTAGACCAGAGCTGCTACTTTTCCGTTCAAGTAGACATCTCTTTTCCACAAAGAGTATACATAGGTAGCCTAACAATAGACTCCCCATTTTAATTGCTAATAGTACTGTAAATTTATAACAATATGTTATTTCATATCTCAAAAAGTTTAAGAGATGTGATCAAAATTGGAAGTATACACACAAAGTACCCCTGGAAGTTATTTTTCTGGAAAAATTAAATGCGCCCTTTTTTCCCCAATGTTGAACAGTTACTTCTATTATATGATGTTTTTATTATTATTTTCAAAATTATTAAAGCAGATCTTGAGAAAATAGATTTTTATTCTCTTTTTGCTCTGGAGTAAACGACTTTAACTTGAGGGTCAGCTATCTAATTCCAAAAGCCCCTAGATACCAAGTTTAAGCCCTATCAGTAAAATTGTTTTGAGATACAGACACACAAACAGACGCCATCGTTAAAACCACTTTTTCGAGTTCAGGTTATGAAACGTCGACGTCCATCAAAATCTCGAATTTAATTATTTAAAAAATCACATTACATCCTCTTTTCGAGGCTTTGCGAGAAAAAAAAGGTTATGTATAGTAATAATATGGCTATTAACGACCCTATAATAAAACAGTTACTAAAACTACTCTAATATGTTCATGTACTAAATCATGTGATCTGAATCTGCCCCTTTTGATAGATAGTACACTACCAATAAAATAATATATTAGGGCCCTAAAATGTTTTAATGTTAACCGCAAAGAAAAAGTTGGTATTCTCTAGTCCATTCGTCCTATCGTGGTCTTACTATAAATTATCTTTTTAAAAAAAGGCGTAAAAAATGATAAATAATATCAAATAAATCCCCTTCAAATAGCTTCGAGTGTAGTCCAGGATTAAATGTTTTCCAAAGTATGGAATCTCCTCTCCGTTGAAGTTCACCCACTTACAAAAGGTTTGCATAGCTCTTTTCTCCAGGATTGAGTGCTAAAGTACAATCTAACGTAATAGTAGTAGTAATAATAACAATGACTATTGTTGCATCATAACCCGAATTCTAATTTGGTTGGTTTCCTTTCAAAAGTTCAAGTGTATGTTCTAGGCCCACTTCGTTTGATGCAAAGCTATTAAAAACATGTTTAGTTGATTATTAATGGCTCTAGGATGGCACGCAGTTACAAACGTGTTTGAGATTCCAAGCACCAAAACTATTTTCTAAAGGTGTCTTGAGAAATAATTTCTTACGCGCATGAGGAGGGCAAGGACAAATACATTTTTTCAATCTTATTTTATGATGGCCTGTTTACAACTTTTTTTAAAAAATTTCTAAGGAATAGATGAGAAGAGAGTGCTTGTTTCGTTTTATTTCTAGGCCTATAGTTTATGGCAATAATAATCTTGTCACTGCTAAAAACAGGACGCACACAGCTAATTAAGAAAACATTGTAGACAAGCTTATGCTTATAAGAGTTGAAAACCACTTAAGAAAAACCACCTCAGTGCATCCGACCGGGATTTGAGTCTCAATTTCCCTGTCATCGGCAGTTTATTCTATTGCGGGGGTGATGTCTTAGACCAGGGGTCTCCAAACATTTTACTTTACGTGGTCCACATAATATATTTTACACATTTTCGTGGGCCTAAGAAAAAAAATACGTTTTATAAATGAATGATTAAAATTTATTTGAATATTTTTGGGGCATCAGAATTATATGATTCAGAACGAAATAGAAATGTAACAGTTATAAAAAAAAAACAAGGCAACAGTGCGTACATATTTTCAAGAAACAAAATATAATTTTTACTTTGAGCTACCAATTAGATATTTCAATCGTAACCTATTCATCATAGCGTTTTGCACATCAAGATCAATGGGAATGATGGAACTTCTGTTTAAATTACAAAATTTTGCTGACCTGATGTTTCAAGATTGATGATGAATTATTTATTAAAGGTGTAAAGTTTCCATTATTTGACAATATGTTATTACCAAAAGCTATAATTATACATTTTGATCTGCATTTTATTTTATTACATCAATTAACTTAACAAATTTTATCAATCAACTCTTTCTATATATTTTTGAGCAATATACCTTAGTCTTAAATTTTAAATCAAATACATTCCTTACTTTCAACTTGTTTAGAATGTCTTCTAAAATGGTATATACTTAATTATTCAGTTCTGATCTGATTTCAAGGAGGCCAGTATCGTGTGAACGACCTCAAGCTGTTAAGGCCACTATTAGCAATACAGATAGCAACAATGAAATCTGGTGCATAATTTGAAGGAGACCAAGTAACGATGTTGAAGTACGGGAAAATACACAATAATATACAAGGATCATAACATTAGCACTTTAAATAGTGAGTTTATTAACGTCCAAACAAACAAAGAATAAAACATTTTTGTTTTGTAAAAGTGGTTTAAGGAAAGTGGTTTTAATTCTACGTTTTATATAGTTTTACCCGTAGTTTAGAAAAATAGGAATATTCTTTCAAAATATCCATAAATTCTTAACTTATACCTTAATAAACAATTTTTTCAAATTATGTGTGTGTGTTCTCAAAATATGGATGGAAATAACTGCCATATGAGTAAATGCACGTTGTAGTTTTTTTTAGCAACTTAAGTGCCTGTTATTTAGTGATGATTTCCATCAGATTCAGTACAGGCTTTCAAATTAATTAAGCTGTGGTGACAAAGCCTTATATGTGTTGTGCTGTAATTTTTTTAAGGGACTTGACAAGACAAATAGGATTTCGGGGACTCTACAGCGGCAAATGTGTGAATGTTGGACAAACCTATTTGTATTGGTCCTTGCCCACAGACAAGTAAGAAACATACTCTCAACTTAACGGGGGTTTCACTGCGCTCCTTTTGCCAGCTTTAGTCCTTCAACACTGGGCCTCGCTAGTGTCACTGCTGGGTGATGATAGGAGTGACCGCAGTGATCCTAGTGTTGAAGGATTCAAGCTGTCAAAAGGACCGCAACCATTTTAACCTGGAGGTTGAGTGTCTGGATATATTATTTATCTGTGTCCTCGCCTAGTTAATGTTTGAAAATTAGACTCCTCTTAGAAACTATTTGAATGGTTCCCCCACACATAAAAAAAAATTGAATTCCCTTAGACGCTATCTAACTTGTTTTCTCCCAATATTCTTTTGGAATCCAAACAAAATATCTATATATCATAAGTGAATTTATAATAATGGCATGTTGATTCAGCTATCAACTAGGCTTCTGAACGAATGTAGGATATCTCCTATCACAATGCTGCATTCATGTTCAGGAACTGGGTGCTTTGTTTGTTTTAAAACTAATTTAGACTGTATTGAGTTAATCATTTGAGCCAGAAGGACGTGTTAAATATCCATAATGAAAGTCTGAGAATGACACAGTTTTGTTCAGTTGTATTTTGTTGAGTACGACATTGATTTTGATGTTTCATTAATTATAGTCAGTGTTTGTTCAGATATCTAAGATTTTTTTAAATAATCAAAATCGTTAAAATAAACCTGCACAACTAAATGTGCTGACTATCTCAGATCAATTCACCTTACAGCAGCGGCGTAGCCAGGGGTGTTTATAGGGGGTTACAACTCCCCATTGCTAAGCAAAAAAATAAAATTACACTGGCCACGTGCAGGAATAAGCTGCAACTGTTGGTATTTTGGAGTTTAAAATATAGTTTCTACGCTTAATTTTAACCTGAATTTCGCAAAAAATGCCTGATGTACCCCAGATCCGAGCGTGGATCCACGAGGGGGTAATCTCCCCAAATAGTCAGATGATGGTTCAAAAATTTGGAATTTAGTCTAAATAAACACATAAAAGTGGATAACATTTTATTTAAATGAGTCCAGGATTACCTTAAAACACCACTTTTGAGAGATGAATTTTAGACTGGGGGGAATTTCATGACCCTCATCTTCAAAATTGCCTCCTCCCCAAAATGGCTCCCTTGATACACCCCTGTCCAGGTTTACGTTAGGTAAATACCCTCCCCCCATTCAATAATCATGGCTACGCCACTGCCTTACAGGTGATATAATACATCAATCAGTGTGTTATTGTGCTCAACTGCAACAACAAATGATATTTTTAATTTACGGAAAGAGTCATCGTCTCATGGTTCAAGACAATTCCTCTCTTTCTTTGGATCTATTAAAAAAGTCAACTAATATTTTATTTCCTACTTACTCAAGGTCATCTTTACACCTATCTTGTCCATTACATAACATGATCACCACTTCTATTTGTGCACACATGACCTCTCGACGGTCGTATTCTTAGCGTGACCTCGGTTTCACGTCATTCCCATACTTATCGATCACGTTATATTTGCAACAAGAATGTGCTATTCCCAGTAAAGAGCTTTATGAGTGTTAGGCTGCGTCCAGACTGGCAAGCTGAACCTTGAGCCGAACCACGTCAGAAGCTGAACCTCAACATTCCTGCGAGCCAGATTTTGTTTCATAAAATTATGTGCTTCGGTGGTTGACAAACGCAATGAACAGGAAGAAATTAAAATGGTCTGCCAATGCATATATTTATTTACATATTATGTTAATTTACACACCACTGCACCCCACATTTAGAACACCATTGCACTATCGGGTGATTTTCCCATCCCATTTCCACGTTAATGCGGGTGCACAGCCTCGACACTTTCTCCCTTACCCTAAGGTTAAGCCATTAATAACAATGGTCTAACCCACTTCAGTGCCCGAGTGTTCTGTTCAAGCTATAAGCTTATATGATAATTAATCTAGTGGGGTAATAATGAAGAAGGAACTTTATATAGCTAATCTACCCACATTTGCGTGGAAGGAGAATGGTAAACCATTAGGGAAAAAAACATAAATAGACCCAACCAGGATTCGAGCCCCGATCTTTCCGTCTTGCGCACGCCGGTCTAACACGAGGTTGACTCGTTAGACCACTATGCCACTGAAACGAGTTAGATTGTAATTACCACAAAATCTACCTAGGATTATAGGCAAGTCTTTGTTTATCTCTCTCTTCGCTTTTTCAAACAGGCAAAGGCAGTTTCAAGCATATTTTCAGTGTTCAACAATCTTTCTAAGAAAAAGTATCACTATCGTTGTACAGTTTACAACACGTGAGTAATCATGTAACTGTAAATATTCTGTTTAATTTTTAAAGATTTAATTAACTTTTGTTTATTTCTCTCGGCCTATTATAAAACGAATTTGCAGTTAATGTTTAATACATCAATTACAAAAAACTTTATTTTAAACAACATTTCAAGGTGTTGTTAAATTTACAAAACGCAACTGCTCAGCTATTATTTCAAGCACGTGTGACGAAAAGTTAATCAGTAATAAACAATAATTTAAAATTTCGAGTGGTTCGGCTCGAGGATCGACTCGCTAGTCTGGACGCAGCCTAAGGTAATAATTAATTATCCATGCCTGCCTAGAAATATATTAAGATATCTTTAATTCAAGCATTTTCAAGGTTTTACAACACGAGAGTCGTTAGTGAGGTATATAAGGGGTACACGTACCCACCTCCAATATTCTACCTAAGTGGGACACCTAGCACCACAAAATAAACAGTGAATTGTTTTATTAAGAAATTTTTAAATCCACATTTGGAACAATGCATAAATGTTTAAGATAAATTTTTTAAAAGACTAGAATTAGCTCAGTTTTTATTTTATTATTGTTATTTATTTGGTACTACATATTTTTATTTTCTAATTCAAAGTGAAATTGAAGACCCCGGTGCAATAACAAAATAATTTTGTTTTTTCCAACATATACAAAAAACTGTTTATAAAAATAACTAGTATGAATGGAAGTATGGAAAAAATAAATTTTATCTGATTACTGCGTATGAATAACAATCTTGTTTTCATAAGTCAATTCACACCAATTATTTTTATAAACAGTTTTTTGTATCCCTTGAAAAAACAAACTAAAATGGAGCTATCTCGTCACTCCATCGGGGTCTTCAAATGGGCTATTCTGTCTCCCCTGATCCCTAGTAACAGTAGAGTCTCCACTACTGTATTTCCTTTGTACATTAATATTCTGTCACTATAGATTTTTTAGATCATACACTACTTCATCTTGAAATATTTGTTACCATACTTGTAGAACTGAAAAGAAGGGTATGTTGTAAAAAAGTTTAAAATAATTGAGAAAATACCTTGATTTCCTAGGTGTATATAATAGGGAATGAATCAATGTGTTTTATGAACATACAATCTGTATTAAGAACACTTAAAACAAACATACCTCTTTGCATATTAGGCCCTACAATTTTTTATTTGAATTACTTACATAGTATTAAGATCCAGTCTCATCCCACAAATAACACTTAGCCTGAAAATAAGCTAGTTCACTGATAGTAGGGGAACAAAATCTGAAAAGGTGATTAGAACACGAATCCGCTAAAGGATCTTAGTCACAAGCGGCAACCTATTTTTATAAAAGATCTCACCCCTACGAGTAAGAAGAGTGGTGTTGCCAACCTGACAATTAGTTCAATTTGATCAAAGATGGTGGCCATGGATTTCTTATTTAAGTCATATCTCGGTTCTCTGTAATCGGATCTCAATTTATTTTTTTCATATGAAATATAATGTTATTCTTCTTTCTTTGGTCAATTAAACATTTTCGCCTATATCCAATGGTTTTCCTGGGAAATAAAAAAAAATCCTTTTGAAGCTAATATTAAGCATTGATGTAGCTCATCTTGGGATCAATTTATTTTATTATGTATAGTTAAACATTAATCCTTAGTTCAATCATATTTTTGACTATGAGGTCATTTTTTCCTCAAACCCAATCTTTTTCCCAGAAATGAGGTTCAAATTTAGTTCGCATTTTTTTTTAAGGAAAGTTGGGCGAAACCAAATGTGATCATGTTGGGTATCCAATTAAAGGCCATGGCAATTGTAAACTGGGAAAATTAATAAGAAATTATTTTATGGTCACGCAAGTTCAACATAGCTTTAGTAATGACTTACAAATTACATATTGAATGTAATGATTTCATCATTGTAAGCTATTTTGATAAATATTATTACTTTAAATTTTTCTTAACATATTTTTTTTGTATTACATTAAGAATCGCAAAACTATTTAAATTTCTACATCACTGGCTTCTGTTTCTGAGTCTGTTGCATCTCACGCAGAGCTATTGTAGCATTGCACCTCTATATGAACATGAAGATATTCGGCACTCCTTTATGCATTTGCAGCTTGTGTTGCGAAGAGACTCCTTTGCAATAGGAGTTAAGGTAGTCATAATAGGGACGTAGGTTCCTTTTCCTAGTTTCCAACCACATTCTGTTGTGTATGGAAGGTCTTTATTCTGATGAAGAGCTCGTTTCCAAACCAATGTTTGGTAGTTCACTGGATTTATAATAATAATAATAATAATAGCCTTTATTTATCTTGCGAAGTTAAGGCGTTAGCCTTCTCTTCCACTTAACCAGTGTTGAATACAACATACATTATAACATTTATTGAAATACAATTTAATAAAGGAATATTAAAATAAGTAGAAAAACATTCACATGCTCGTTCATACACTCATTTAAAGCTCAAGTAGTTTCTAGAACTCAGTTTAGCTATCAGACAAGATAAATTGCTTAACCGTGCACTTGAAGCGGTGTCTATATTTTAGATGATGAGTAGAGTTATCTAGTTTGTTCCAAGCCTGTGATGCCAGGACAGTAAAAGAACAAGCATATGTTTGAGATCTATGTATGGGAATATACATCTGTAGAGTGAATTCTGATCTAGTAGCTCGGCTGTTTATCTTTCAGAAATAGGAACCATGAGGAGAGGTATTGAGGCTGAGATGTTGATAATATTTTGTGAAGCAATACTAAAATGTGTAGCCTTCGCCTTTGATTTATTCTTAACCGACCCAGTTTATTAAAATACTTAGAAATATGGTAATGCCGTTTTAAGTTGAATATGTATCGAACACATGTGTTTTGTAGTCGTTGTAGTCATTCTGCTAGATCATCTCGTAAATCATTGTATACTATATCACAGAAGTCAAAGTGTGGCATTATTAAGCTGTGGACACGGATCATTCGTACATTTTCTGGGATAAACTTATTTAGCCTTCTCAGTGAATGTAAGCAGGCATACACTTTCTTGCAAATCGAAGTTACCTGGTCTGTTTAATTAAGATTTTCATCAATAATCACACCAAGGTTTTTAGTAATTCTTGTTAGTTGTACTGTGGCTACTCTTAATCGTATGTCAGTCAGCAGGGAACGGTCCTTATTTAGTAGTAGTATGTAGTATATGGTGGTGAAGTGCATTTTGTGTTGGAGCTAACTGCTCAATGTATTTTCCCTGGTGAAATATCTTAGCTCTCAGATCCAACACAGTTGATACTGTAGTAGACGTCGCGTCGGCTTGTATAGAAGAATACACATTTTTCAATTTGATCGTATACCTCAAGGTCCACTTCATTTTCCAGTCCAAGTGAGGAAAGCATTTCATAGTGTTGAGACATACCTCACTGGGGATGTTACTTGTTGACCTGATCCTTGAGTGAGAAAGATTTAACATTGGAATTCATTTAACATTTCAGGAGAAGATTCGTCACCATTGTCAATTTTAGGATATCCTACTTTAGCGTTTCTTAACTAAGTGTAATACAATATTTGTTATTACATTCACACATCTAGGTGCTACTAGCTGGCTGCCATGGGAGGTGTTCCATCAGGAAGAGCTTGTGTCACAATTAATAGGGGACCCTTGCGTTTCAGCCTTGTTTTTGTGGGATTCTACTGATGAATGGTCCACTAGAACTGCTATTAAACACAGATTATCACTATATTTTAGATTTATGTCATCACTGTTCTCAATATAATTATATTTATTGTTTTGACTATATCAAATATATAGAGAGAGGGATAGTTGAGGGGTATTGTATTCTGTTAAACAAAGGTAGGATTATACCAATTTTCTCCTCTAACAGATATACATCACAACAACAACATAATTTAGAAATTAGGAAACATTTTATATTTTTTGTGCTTCACTAAAAAGTGTGAAAGGGACTCTTCAGATGATACCTCAAAAAAATTATTTTTATATATTGTTAATCTAACTATTAAAATTTACTTAATGCATAGTCCAACGGCGCAGGAACTAGGGGGTACGGGGGTAAATTTTACCCCCCCAAGAAATGGAGGGGGGTAAAAAGTATCATTTTTACCCCTCCGCTCTCAAACAAATATAATAAAACTTTTAGATACTAGAAAGATCTTGTTGAGGCAAGATACACAGTTCACTCTAAGGTAAAATAATAAAATTAAAATATAATCCTGTTTCGAGTGGTTTTATTGCGAGTCCTGACCTATAGTAGATACTGCTTAGTGCTTGAGACAGCAATCACCAGTCTCCACCGCACCCCTCTGCTAGGCGCGACAGTGCTGCTATGTTACTTTACAAGTCCACTTGTGGCTTGTGCCAAAGTCTTGGAGCGGGAGGGGTTGAGCCAGAAGAGAGTTAGGGGTTGTAAATACCGTCTGGCATTCACTCATTCACGTAGGGAGTGGTGACTTGATTGTGTCATCAGGCAACAAAGATACGTTTGTTTTTTTACTGTTACCTTACGTCTTACGAATTGAAGTGGACAATGAAGAGATCTCATGATGGGAAGATAACAACAAGCAGAGACAATCAAAAGAACAATGTCCTGGTAAACTATAATTATGAATTAAAACTGATCAATAAATTATTATCATCTCTTAGAAAGATAATTCCATTTCAATTGGTCACTAAAATTATTCTTTTATATATACAGAGCCTAGAGAAAGTCTAATAATAAAATTCTGATTTTGAGTTTCAAATAAAAATATTTTGTATATCTTTTATAGATCGCTTATACTTCAATAAAGATTTTTTTATATATATATCGCAGGTGCTGACGATTGCAATTTACTGCAACATCAAGATGGAACCAATGAAACTTTTGCAACCAGTTCCGGAGATAAAATATCACTATCACAGTTTGAAGCCAACAATGTAGAAGCAGCGGGACATTCCTCAAAATTTGGTACTCATAAAATGATTAATTATTATACACTTACTCAAGTACAATCAGGGGGCGCACCCACGGGGGTAGCTTTGGGGTCTGAAGCCCTCCCCCAGAAGTTAAGGATATTACAAAAATATTATTAGCATTATGTTCCGTCAATAAATCAATTATATTTTTTAATTATATTTATTATAAATTAAATTTGTACAGTAATTAGAACTTTTCAAAGGATTATTTTTTATGTGGATTTTAATTTTACTGTTAATTTTCACTTAAATTAAAACTGGACCTGTGATAATGTAATATTTTCTAGAAATGGTTAAAGTATTTACTCTTTGTACATAGAGTTTTGAAGTGGGTACAGTACTTGAAATTATTATGTTAGAGCAATTATGTAAATACTATTGTATCAGCAGTTGAGATATTAATATATGCCCCCACCCCCACCAACTGCAAATCCCGGGTGTGAAGAAGAATGTGTAAACACAGACCTGTTAACCAGTGGCGTACACAGTGACAGAGAATAGGCCGAGGATCCGCTTTTGGTACAAATTAGCTCAAATATTATCATTTACATACTTTGAAATAAAAAAAATTCCCGGGGGAGAAACCCCTGGAACCCCACTTTTTAGGGGGCATCGCTGAATCTCTATCTTTCTTACCCCCCTACTTCAAATAAAATTTCCAAATATTAGAGTAATTGAAATATATAATGCTGCAATTATGAAAATTATTATGTAAAAATCCCCCCCTCCCAGCTTAAAATTCTGGGTGCGCCCCTGAGTACAAATGCAATCGAAAGATATCTGAAGAAATTGAATACAGGTTCAACCAACCAGATTTTCAAGAGTACTGCATATTGGAGGAAATCTTACTCTCGAAGTCAAATAAATTTACTGAACCCATGATGAAAGTTTTGAACAAAAGAAGTATTTGCCCAAAAGAGCTGAAAACTGAGCTGACGATGTGTAGCAAAATCATTCATTTTTCTATCATCTCCAGCATGTTCACCGAATTTCAAGGCCTGTACGAGGAAACACGAAGTTTATTTCCTCACACTGAAGAGATTTTGAAAACTCTGATAGTGATACCAGCTACATCAGCTACTGCAGAAAGAAGTTTTTCAATGCTTGGACGCATAAAAAACTATCTTCGCTCTACAATGAGGCAACGTAGACTAAATCACCTGTGTCTGCTTAATGCATACCCTGGGAGACTCGACAAATTTGACATTGCGAAACTAGTTAGTGGTTTTATAGCTAGTAGTGAATATAGGGCAAAGGTGTTTGGAAACGCACTTTAATTTTGTTGTTTTTAATCATTTTGAGTTGAGCAGCATCAGATATATTTTTTATTAATTAGTTTTGTGTGTATTCATTCTAATGTTTGGCATGCCCATAATTAATGAGAAAAAACACATTTGGACTGTTAAATATTACATTTTATTGGTCTTTTTTAAATCTAAAAAATGTTATTCCCTATAAAAGGCCATGATTATATTTACCCCCCCAAATAAAAACGTTCGTGCGCCACTGTGCATAGTAGAGTATGTGCGTCTCTCTCACTTGAACTTATGCCTTTACATTCAATATTCAAAAATGTATAAATTAGAAGAAAAGGCTGAAAATAAATCTTAGAATGAGAGTGTTCTAGTTTTTATTATATAGGACTAGTCTACAGATGCCATTTTTGGTGCTTATTGAATGGAGCTAAGTTCAACCCTTGGGCTGTGCTACCAGTGGCCCTAGACCTACTACTGTTGGTTGTATCCGGGCTGTGCTACCATTGTCTATAGACCTACTATTGTTGGGTGTCCTTTGGCTGTGCTACCAGTGGCCCTAGGCCTACTTTTGTTGGATGTCTTGGGCTGTGCTACCAGTGGCTCTAGGCCTACTATTATTGGCTGTACCTGGGCTGTGTTACCAGTGGCTCTAGACCTACTACTGTTGGTTGTATCCGGGCTGTGTTACCAGTGGCTCTAGGCCTATTATTATTGGGTGTACCTGGGATGTACTACCAGTGGCTCTAGACCTATTATTGTTGGCTGTACCTGGGCTGTGCTACCACTTTCTTTAGGCCTACTATTGTTGGCTGTACCTGGGCTGTGCTAACAGTGGATCTAGGCCTACTTTTGTTGGATGTCCTTGGGCTGAGCTACCAGTGACTTTAGGCCTACTTTTGTTGGATGTACCAGGGCTGTGCTACCAGTGGCTCTAGACCTATTATTGTTGGCTGTACCTGGGCTGTGCTACCAGTGGCTCTAGGCCTACTTTTGTTGGATGTCCTTGGGCTGTGCTACCAGTGTCTCTAGGCCTACTTTTGTTTGCTGTACCTGTGCTGTGCTACCAGTGGCTCTAGGCCTACTTTTGTTGGATGTACTTGGGCTGTGTTACCATTGGCTCTAGGCCTATTATTGTTGGCTGTACCTGTGATGTGCTACCAGTGGCTCTAGGCCTACTTTTGTTGGATGTCCTTTGGCTGTGCTACCAGTGGCTACAGAACTGCTATTATTGGCTGTACCTGGGCTGTGCTAACAGTGGCTCTAGACCTATTATTGTTGGCTGTACCTGGGCTGTGCTACCAGTGGCTCTAGACCTATTATTGTTGGCTGTACCTGTGATGTGCTACCAGTGGCTCTAGGCCTACTTTTGTTGGATGTCCTTGGGCTGTGCTACCAGTGTATCTAGGCCTACTCTTGTTGGATGTCCTTTGGCTGTGCTACTATTGGCTCTAAGCCTACTATTATTGGGTGTACCTGGGCTGTGCTACCAGTGGCTCTAGACCTACTATTGTTGGCTGTACCTGGGCTGTGCTACCAGTGGCTCTAGGCCTACTTTTGTTGGATGTCCTTTGGCTGTGCTACTATTGGCTCTAGGCCTATTATTATTGGGTGTACCTGGGCTGTGCTACCAGTGGCTCTAGACATATTGTTGGCTGTACCTGGGCTGTGCTAACAGTGGCCCTAGGCCTACTTTTGTTGGATGTCCTTTGGCTGTGCTACCAGTGGCTCTAGGCCTACTTTTGTTGGATGTCCTTTGGCTGTGCTATTATTGGCTCTAGGCCTATTATTATTGGGTGTACCTGGGCTGTGCTACCAGTGGCTCTAGACCTACTATTGTTGGCTGTACCTGGGCTGTGCTACCAGTGTCTCTAGGCCTACTATTGTTGGCTGTACCTGGGCTGTGCTACCAGTGTCTCTAGGCCTACTATTGTTGGCTGTACCTGGGCTATGCTACCAGTGTCTCTAGGCCTACTATTGTTGGCTATACCTGGACTATGCTACCAGTGTCCCTAGACCTATTATTGTTGGCTGTACCTAGGCTGTGCTACCAGTGGCTCGAGATTAGATGCGCCTGGGCAAGGCTAAAGCTGGCTAATAGTTTATGCTATTTTTGATAATTATTGTGTAGTGGGCTTTTTCCTGTCTATCTGACTACTGTACCTGTTTATCATTACTGTAGAGTTCAGGTCCCGTCTAGCTCTTATTCTTTCACCGCATCTCACTAACCATTTGGGCTGGACGCATACACAATCAGTTAATGTTTTAGAAATGAAGGGGGTGTAATTTAGAAGAAATGTTTCAGCATTTTTGGGAAGCGAATTAGAGAGGGAAATAACCATTTGGGAAAATAAACACTTAGTAAATCAGGCTAGAATTAGAACCTCAATTTCCCCATCACTATCGAACCAGACTAAATGAGCTTGACATTGAGATCACTTGTCCACCGTTGGTTATTTATAGTTCTTGAAAACCATTTATTTTGAAAGGACACCTTGTTGTATCAATTATTCTTATTATATAACTCAATTTTAGTAAAGACATGTAAGATAATTAGCTTATTATAATTTGGGTTTGATTTTATTTTGACTAAAATGTATATTTATATGGTGCATTTTAAACTTGACAGTGCAAACCCGATTCTAAAATTACTTACTTATAATATAATGTTTTCTTGAGAAAGAAAATAACAACTTGCGTTTGTTTATAAATATTATTGTTTTGTTTAATTTATCAGTTCTGATCTGAGTGCAAGGTTACAAGAGTGCCGTGTGAATGACCGACTTGCGAAGGCCGCTATTAGCAAAATAACCTTTATACACAGTCTTAATTGTACAGTTTAGAAACGACATTAATTCTCTTTAGGTTTTGAAACCGAAACAAAAATTATTTTCCCATACAATTTATAGCCGACAACAGTTTAGGTTTCCTAAAAAGTTTCTTCTTTGATTTAAAAAATATATATTCATTTATCTTACTTTGTTTTAATTTAGGAGATCTCCACCGGAGGCAATATTCATTTTTGGCCCCTGGGAACGTTTGATTATTTGAAAAATATTTTATTAGTAATTTACTAGTCAAACCAGCTAAATAAATTAGTTTTATTTTTCCTTGTACACTATTATAATATTTCTAATCAATTTAAAATAAGGAATGTAGCTATTTACCTATTTTAATCCCTTCTACAGGTATGACTGTGTAATTTGATATGATTTAAATCTTAATATTCTTTGACTTGAAAATAGTTCAACTCTCTACCTGTTGCTTTCACATCTGGGTATAGTCTTTGACGAGCTTTGATGCTCTTTTTTTTTATCAATATCTTTTATCCAAGCAAACAATAACTAAACCATACTGTCAGAATACTCAGATGTCCCTTGAATAATTCATTAATATATTCTATAATTAGATTTGATGGTTTGTTTGCAAATGTATTTTATATATGTGATATGATTTTTCTTCTCCAAATTGTTCTTAGAGGGGTCTTTTAAATGGACGATGCGAAAAGTTGTATTAATCCACTGTTATGATTCCAGTACTTAAGCTTTCGCTTTTTGTTTTATTGTTTAAGATAATGGTAATCGAACCTAAATCTAAAGGAATATTTATGAATACTTTTTTAAATTTGTTTAGATCTAGGGATTATTTACAATATATTTTAGTAAATTCATTTTATGTAAAAAAATATATATATATAACACGGTGCTCATTGGTTTTTGTTTGAAAAGGAGCCAATGAGATTGGTCCGTTTATTTAGAGGCTCTTTAGTGGCATCAGATTGGAAAATGTTCTAAAAATTTCAATCTCTCAATTTAAATAACTTGTACAAGTTTACAAGTTTTACAAGTTACAAGTCAAGTGTTTAAGGAACATGTAAAACCCAGAATATAGGTTCAAAGAACGAAAAATCAAAAAGGTAGTTAAAAGTTACCTTACTTACCTACAAACTAAATTAACAGAAATCATGTCCATCGCCATTGGTGTACGGTAATGGACATTGATATAACTAACAATCCAGATCGTAGCTTAGTCCAAGCAATTTACTTATGTTGTAAAAACATATGTTTCAAAAGAAATGTCAGCCTAAAATTCATTTTCTCCCTCCAACTCAGCATTTAAATGAAACTAGGTCCGTATTATTCTATTATTAAATTTGTAACATATAATCTGACAAAGTTAAATGAAAATAATTATTGTATTAATTAAAGAAAATAAATTAAATTCTAGCTTCTTGCAACATTCGTTTTTGCTGAGAGGGCCATTCAATGGCCTTGAAAGAACTTTACAAAATGCTTGAGTACTTATCTATGAATCTGTTTCCTAGTAATGACGCAATTGCTTGATCAAAACAAAAACAAAATCCATACATTTCTTTAAAAATATAAAAATACATGTACACATTGGTTATCTTTAAATAGACTCTTGGCTTGTTTCTGGGAACGCTTATTAAAAAGGTAAAACCTGTATTTAAAAGCGATGAAAACATTCACTCAATATAACTTCAAGGTATTAGTAATTTTACTTATTTGTTTTTCTTAAACATGCACACCAAGTTTTACAATAAGCAAAATTAGTAATCAATGCTATTAAAATTAAGCGTAATTCTTAATATTTCTATTGGATCGGAGAATATTTAAATATTTAACAATGCATAAGGTACAGATAGGAAGGATATGAATAAAAATAAAAACTACGAGTTTTAGCACATTAGTAAGGTATAGAAGATTTATAGAGGTTAATATGCAGAGCAAGGATGACGGGGAG
>CABEEJ010003421.1:63641-82921 GCA_901482245.1 Timema douglasi | reverse complement strand
CCTGACCTGGCTACCAATTACATTATACGACCATTCGTCGTGGGCGGGTAGGGAAGGGTGAATGACAAAAAGGGAGGTTGGGTGTCTGAGGGTAGAGGAGGTCTGGGGGGAAAGTACAGCGTAAGCCCAACAATTTTTTTTTCTTATTTCATCGATAAATCTCATCTATAGTTTTTTTTTCACCTCTTTCGAGAAAGTCAACTGCTTAATTTTATTTATCGAGCTGTGTTATTTAATTGTGTTTTAAGTATAATTTATTAGGAGAGAGAGAGAGAGAGAGAATATATTCCGGTATTTAATTTTACAATCGGTGGTTTTCCATCTCTCTATTTCCATCCAGGAAGATTCAAATTCTCTTTTCCTTAACCGGTTTTTGTATGCGTCCTCTAAATAAACCAACACTTTATTTCACGAACTTTAGTACATTTTGAGAAAAAAAAAGTCAATAAAAGATTAAACTACCACCTTCTGTGTTTACGTCATTGTGAAAAAAGAACCTTACATTAGTTTGGACATGTTAAGCGGATGAGTGTGGATCGAGTGACGAAGCAAATATATGAAGGTAGAGTGTGTGGATCAAAAGGAAAGGGTAGACCATGTAAAATGTGGCTAAAAGTTGTAGACGAATATATGAAAAAGAGAAACGTTAATAATTTTAATAATAAAAGAGCATGTATGACTCGGTGTATGTATGTTGTTGAAGAGAAGGGAGTATGCAAGGATAGGGAAGTGTGGAGAAAGTTAGTGAGGATGTTGTTTTATGAGCTATATGCACAGTTTCTTGCCTTCCCCGTAAGGGAATGGAGTGATTATGTTTGTATAGGAGTTAAGAAATAAATAAACTTGGTTCTCGCTGATGGATAGAGGTGAAGGTTTAAATCATGGTAGATCAGAAATATAATGATGTTCCGCTAAGTTTTTTTTTAATATCTCTTTGGCCGCGTTATTGCAGGTGCACGTCCTCTAAACCAGTGGTACTCAATTATCTTTTGTTCACGTATCCTCAGATATATTGTCTCTTAAACTTTTTACCTCCAAAGTTATTGTTTCACATGAAGGGTACAAGGTGAAAATCGGTGGGGGGAGTAAGGAGGGGAAGTCATAATACACACATTAACCAGTACAAACAGTTTTACATCTCAAACTTCACAAGGACCCCCAACATAAACTTTTTATTTTAATTAATTTAAATACGACAGAGACCTCTTTTAACCATAATATAAAGTGTATTAGAATGGTATCTTGATTGTTTAACAGATGGCAGCACTGACTCAATATACATTTGACAGAGACCTCTTTTAACCATAATAAAAAGTGTATTAGAATGGTATCTTGATTGTTTAACAGATGGCAGCACTGACTCAATATACATTTGACCCCTGAAAATGTCGCCACGGACCCTGAAAACCATTGCTGTAAGCTACCATCTTCATCCTAAGCACATAGCTTAAAACATTAAATATCAATAAAAACGTTGCTAAAGTTTGGAATAAAACGATTCAATCCTGGTTTTAAATATTTATTGGTTATTATTTATTATGAAATTTATTTTAAGATGATGTTTAAGGTGGGCGTGTGGGGAAATTGAGGAAAGGTGTTTTTCAATTTGTATATAATTTTTTTTTTGACAAAACCAATCAAATATGTCTTGAGTAAAACATAAAGTTTACTTTTATTCGCGTGGTGATATCAACAATAATTGTTGAATATCCGTAAACGATGTCCTGGAATTGAATGACAACTTTTTCTCTTCCTTTAAAAAGTTTCTCATCTAATGCCGCTATGATCATGATAAATATTCAACAACTGTTGATTTCAACATGAGAAGAAAATTAAAACTATTATGTTCCTACTGGAGAAATTTTGATTCCTTTTCCGGCCAAAAAAGCATACAAAATATATAAAAATATTTCCCTTAGCTCCCAGTGCCTCTCTTCTCACCTTGATCGTAACCCTAAATTTTAACAAAGCCTCAGTGGGAAACTAAACGAAGCCTCAAAAACGGTAAAGGCCTCTGAAAACGTATGACTTCACGTCGAAATATACGTTGATTAGATCATTGAACTAATAATTTAAAATATAGGCTATGATTAATAAAACCTATTGGCACAAAGCTTACCCCTTTAAATCATGCAAAGCTTCAAAATGGATATACAGCATGCATAGCACAACTGTATAAAATGTAGTATCGAATCTATCTCACGGCGCTGTTATGTTTGTTTAAAAAGTCCCTGGATGGTTATACAGCGCGCATATAACAACTGTATGAAATGTAGTATCGGATCTATCTCACGGCGCTATTATGTTTGTTTACAAAGTCCATGGATGGTTATACAGTGCGCATATAGCAACTGTATGAAATGTAGTATCGGATCTATCTCACGGCGCTATTATGTTTGTTTACAAAGCCCCTGGATGGTTATACAGTGCGCATATAGCAACTGTATGAAATGTAGTATCGGATCTATCTCACGGCGCTATTATGTGTTTTTACAAATTCCTTGGATGGTTATACAGCCCGCATATAACAACTGTATGAAATGTAGTATCGGATCTATCTCACGGTGCAATTATGTATGTTTACAAAGCCCCTGAATGTGAACTTCAAAAATACTGTTCCTTTGAGGAAATTTATAAAAACTCTAGATCCAAGTTTCAGCCTAACAGGTAAAATGGTTTCAGCTCAATTCCCAGTAACGGTAAGACGGACGGACAGAAGGACAGACGTACAGAATGAATGGCAAAAAAACAAAACAAAACAAAAAACTTTTTCGGGACTGTCGACATCCTTTAAAATCTCGAGTAGGATTATTTTGACGATTACAATACGTTCTATCGTCGCAAGTTGCGATAAAGTAAAATATTGACTTTTTGTTTTGTTTTATGTCAATGTCAAGAGACTACTTTATAGTTTGACAGACCATACATAACACTTGTAACAACTTGGTGGCCGGACGCATCTATAATAATAATAATATCTAATTCGTTTGGTAAAATACTTAAAGCTATAGTCAGGATTTAAAATGTGATTCCATAACACTCACACACGCCATGCGGTCAAACGCACCTTTCAGCAACTATTTATAATATATAATATCACACATGCCTTTGAGAGGTCTTGGCATATTTGTGGAATTTTGAGGGATAAGGGTGCTTGGGGGGCGGCGGGGGGGGGCAGAGAGTTGGACTTAATAAAACTTGTATTTAGTTAATATTGTACAGACATAATAATATTTTAGAATGTCCACTTAAATATGTGGAATATTATATATATATATATATACATACATAAAAACACTTTATACAAATTAAACAAGATAGAATTTGGTTGGTACTAATGTAACGACCACATCACTCATAATAGAGAATGCTTCAAAGCAATTCTCTNAATGTAACGACCACATCACTCATAATAGAGAATGCTTCAAAGCAATTCTCTCCCTTTCCCTCCCCCCACCCTGTTCATGTGGAATGGTCAACATGGTTAGCGTGTTTGAATCGACTTGCACCCGGATAGTTTTTGTTTTAACGTGGGGAATGCCGTTGGGGTAGGGGAAACTTGAGTCGGGTGTGGCTTAACCCTCAAAAGACACCGCCTTCTCTCTTATTATCTGTCAACTCTAATGACTCATAGCAACCGCAACTCATTCAGGTGTATTGGGGGGGTGAGTGTATGAATTTGGCCCCGTTAAGAGTGGTGGTAAACTAGAGTTTGTAGTAGTTCGGCCCCATTTAGTTGATTAGATTTGAGTTGAAATAAATAGGTTATTATGAGGTGGACTGAATATAACGAGCTCGAGACAGAAATAGGATGTAATGAGGCGGACTGGATAGAACTAGATCAAGATAGGGATAGGATGTAATGAGGTGGACTGGATAGAACTATATCAAGATAGGGATATGATGTAATGAGGTGGACTGGATAGGACTTGCTCTAGATAGTGATAGGATGTAATGAGGTGGACTGGATAGAACTAGCTCTAGATAGTGATAGGATTTAATGAGGTGGACTGGCTAGAACTAGCTCTAGAGAGTGATAGGATGTAATGAGGTAGACTGAATATAATGAGCTCAAGATAGGGATAGGGTGTAATGAGGTGTACTGGATAGGACTTGCTCTAGATAGTGATAGGGTGTAATGAGGTGGACTGAATAAAACTATATAAATAAATTGATAGTTGGTGTACTTTTTTAAGTGCGGCAATGAGCTTTAGGGTTTTTAATTCCATAGAGTATGTAAATGGGTAAGTTTTTGTCTGATTCAAATAATTTATCTTTAATGACGATAGAACAGCAGAAAACTCTGCTCAACTCCTCTAAATCCCCTCCCTTTTATTTCAATAGGAATCTCATGGTGACGATATGACGACATCTTTGTAAGACTTTATGGGTCATAATTATCTGAAATTATTACCCTGTTATACTAGCAAATGTTAGATGGTAAAATTGTTATAAATATTATTTAACTACGTTGATATTAAGTGACTTTGAAAATCCAATTTTTCATTAAGAAATTAAGTGTTCATAATTGATTATTACTATCCCTTTATTCGTGTTTAAATTAATCTAATAGTATAATGTTACAGTATTATTAAAATCCATTAATTCTTCTCAAAGATTAATAACGAATACTAAATGAATAGACTCTCTAAAATAATAATACCATAATACAATAATTTCCATGGTGACGGTCCGAAATAGAGTTATACAAACTAAGCGGCCACTGCCGTTATAGATGATAGTGCCAACATTTGCGGGTATAGGGTGTCATTTGGTCATCACAGGGAACCCACGGGCCATTAATCTCAGTTTTTTTAGACTGAAGCTTTTACTTATTAATTCAGGTAGCTCCTCATTTGTCCTCACCAGGTCGAGTTTGACACTTTTTCAGACCCACTATTTCACAGTAAATGTTTGTATCGAACCCGGGGCTTCTTGATCTGTAGCCAGGGACTCTGACCGCTAAACCGCAAAGATGATCCCTACTCATTCTTAATGTAACTTTTATTTTAGACTTTGAATAAAGGAAAACCCCTCACCCTGTAATTTGATCCAGAATGAGAAATTAAGTATTTTGGCTTAGAGCGGGGTTGTTTGGGGGTGGGGTGGGGGGATGGGGGAGTGTCGTAAAGGGAGGATGTCTGGGTCACTGGTCGTTAAGATTCAAGCTGGGAATGCCAAGAACTACTGCGCATGCGCCCTGATATTCGACTTGTAACATCTGTTTGGAGACCTTGGCCCTTGAAGTTTTAGAAAATAAATTTTCTTCCCAAACAATATATATATATATATTTTTTTAGAGGGTATATAAACTATCTCACTTAGGAGTGAGTTTCATCTGATTAATTTCACCTTCCCCATTAATTGATAAATTATTATTATTATTATTATTATTATTATTATTAGCACCGCGTCTTACTACCCGTTCGGGTTATACGCAGTTACGCTAATGTGCAATGGTAGGGTGATTGTGAGATTAAATGAAGGACCTACAGTTTAACGTGGGATCCGAACCACGGTGGAGGCCTGGCATTCCCCACATCATTCACAAGATGTCTTGTCAGAGGTGAAGGAAGGGGTTTGGTAATCAGATAAATCTGTGCCGGGACCGAGGATTGAACCCCGGCCACCAGCTCAGAAGTCTGATACCTTACCCCTAGACCGCCAGGTCACCCGATTGATAAATATTTAAAGTAAATGTTACGGCGTGGAGCACAAGCTTTGTATCTCCTTTTTCTAATCAGGGAGATATTTACTTAAAGCTCATAAGACACGTGAAACAGAATACAATAAATTCTCCCTTAAGGCGAATGGGCCTTTTTATTTGGCGTGGAAGTACAGATCTATGGTAACAACCGGTTGTCTTCAAGATTTGTTATTGTTTTGCGATTTTCTTTTCGGAAACGATTTGTTCAAGAATAGAAGCATGTTGATTATGTTATACTTTTTAGATGCACACCTCCTCTTTAGTTTTAACAATGATAAAATATAAATAATTTGGTCATTTTTCAATAAAAAAAACTGCCGGCTGCATAACAAAAAAATAATAAAATGTAACACCTGATAAACATAGACACGTGATCTTAAGAGAAGCGTTGAAAATATTACTATAAAAATTTCACTCATTCCCGGAAAAAACTGATATTTCCAAACTTATTATTTTTCCGCAAGACCTGTCCTCTAGCTAGCGCCATCTACTGTTTCCGTGATCCATCTGTTCTTGTTGGCGCGGAAAGATACTTTGGTCGGTTGTGAAGCCACGCCACGCCTTTCACCCTCCCGCCCACCATCCCACAAAATAGGTTTTAGACTTTCACTCGAAAGGGCCAAGGGCCTTAAAGGACATATCTGAATAGAAAATTATTTTTATAATGGACAGTTTAATTTTCCTTGGTGAAATAACATGGTATCTTATGGATACACATCCGCCCAATAACGGACTAACTCACTAATGGACATGGACATTGCTAGAGACGCATATTTATGCATAGCAATCTCTAAACAACGCACGGAAATTTCAGTCCATATAGAGAAGTGGTACCCAACCGGTGTGCCTTGGTACTTTAATGTGCCGCGAAATGTTGGAAGTGTGCCGCCAAAATTTCCTAAGATCTTAATTCAACTAAAATATCTTGTAATAAATCTACTATTAATTCCAGTTTTAAGCCTCCCAAAATGTTATAGCAATAGATAATTTTAGTTTTCACTTGAAAAGGAGATTTAATCCGACCAGTTTCTATCTGTATCTTTTGTTGAAAATGTCTGAGTCACAGAAGAATAAAAATCTCTACACCAGATCACAAATAAAAATCTCTACACCAGACACAAATAAAAATCTCTACACCAGACACAAATAAAAATCTCAACACCAGACACAAATAAAATGGGATTTTTTCTTCTTCAGAGAATGTACCTGAGCCGTCATTCACAGTTTCTGAATTGGTCGCAAAAAAACACAAAACCACATGTTATTGGTGAAATTGTGATTAGGCCAGCCTATCAGCTCATTTTTGAAACAATGCTTACAAAATAATATAAAGAGCAAATTTCAAAAGTTTCTTTGTCAAATAATAAGGTATATCAATGTATTTCTGAAATATCTGAGAACATCAGTCGGAATGTTGTTGAGATAATTAAAGTAAACAGACATTTTGCTCTGCAAGTTGATGAGGGCATTGATAGAACAATACACTTATTGTAAACTGCATCTCGATATTCATAGTTTTAAATTTTTATCTGAATTTAATATAAAATGTATTATACAGGGTGGCCCCACGGGAAAAGTAGCCCGCCTCCTATATCCAGCAGGCGCCTCACTCTGAATTGGAGGAGGTCAATCCCCCTCCACCCATATCGTGACATAAAGAATGAGTCAATCAAGCTTTATACAAGCAGTTCACTTGCTAATTCTTCATGTCACAATATGGGTGGAGGGGGAATGACCTCCAATACAGAGTGAGGCGCCCGCTGGATATAGGAGGCGGGCTACTTTTCCGTGGGCCACCCTGTACTACAACCTTTACACAAGTGTGCCGTGACAATATTGTTGGGGTGACCTGGTGGTCTAGGGGTAAGGTGGACTTCTGTGCTTGGGGTCCGGGGTTCAATCCTCGGTCCCGGCACAGATTTATATGATTACCAAACCCCTTCCTTCACCTCTGACAANTCCTTCACCTCTGACAAGACGTGTATAAATCACAAATTGTGAATGTGTGGAATTCCCAGGCCTCCACCGTGGTTCGGATCCCACGTTAAACTGTAGTTCCTCCATTTCATCTCACAATCACCCTACCATTGCACATTAGCGTTAGTGCGTATAACCCGAACGGGTAGTAAGACGTGGTGTTAATAATAATAATAATAATAATAATAATATATTGTCTTGGACTAATTGTGCCCTGGAATGAAAAAGGTTGAGTATCCCTGATATAGAGTAGTTGGCTGTGGGAATGTCATGAATATCGTTGACTCACGTTAAGTGTTAGCAGTCCCATCTTCCACCTCTAATAGAATATTCTAAAAATGGCCTACCTGGTAATGGCTACGTTACTTCAAGGTCGTACCACTCACCCCTTCTCAGACATAAGCGGGGGTATGTTCCAACACTTGTCTGTGCTTGGAGACACATATAGTTCACAAGGCCTATTGTTCACATTTAATTTAATTTGCATACTCTTCTATTCAAACAGTATTGTGTGGGATGGTTGCAAGACAAAGAATAAAAAAGGCAGATATCCAGGGATATTTATTTGACCTACACTCAAATATGCCAAGCTCAAGTATCCAGACCTATCTTAACTTTCAGTTAAATAGTGTATTCGATTATTGACGTTAAGGGAGTTAGGATTTATCTTAATGTAATTGCATAACGTAATGACATGAAATTAACTTTGGCCTGAAGGCCGTTTATTATCAGAGTATTGAATACTATCACCCTTCTCCGTATAAAAATATTGTAAGGAATCGTGTAAAACAAAGCTTCAAATCATCCATCATGTCAATATAAAAACAAAACTTTTTTTTTAAAATACAGTCCTACCATCACTGTATAGCCCCCTCCCTCTTTTTATCCTCCCTCCTATTTTCATCTCATTCCTCTATAATTTTGTTTGCTCTAGGCGTGAAAGGAATTGTGTATACACCAATCAAACAAAATGTTAAAATCAAATTAATGTTTCATCTTCCTCCACTTTCATTTACTCCCCCCTCGTTTCCCCAAATTTTATTTTAATCTTTTTTTTTTTGCGTTTCTCGTCACTACATGTATTTCTCTTTCCTCACCCCTACCCCACCGCCCCCTTCACCAACCCCACTTTCCCTTGAACTACCTTCTTTTTCCAACGACTATATAATATACTATCGACATTTTTATGAGGAATAAATAAAATTTTCAAAATAAAATATAGCTTATGTTACTCGCTGATAATGTAGCTTTATATTGGTGAAAGAATTTTTAAAATCGGTCCAGTAGTTTTTGAGTTTATCCATTACAAACAAAAAATAAAAATAAAATCTTTCCTCTGTATAATATTAGTGTAGAAGACTTAAAAGGTAAACAATATAATATTTAGAGATTGCGGACAGTGCGCAATAGTAGATAATTAAACAATACTTGTCAGTAAGCTATATTTGCATATAAGTAAACAAAGCAATATCAAATTAAATCGTCCAAAGCGCGTCTAAAAAAATTAGAGAATATTCATCGTTAGTAAACATTACCAGTTCCAAAGTAAACAAAGTTGATTATTGCGAACAATATGCAAATTAGATAATAAGCATAGATAAAACATATCATCTACACATTATGGCTAAGCCGTTCAAAAGATACCTGTTAACACGTGATATTAAACTTGTCTTAAAAGTACATACTTATCACATTTCCATATTTATAAAACAACTAATAGAGTTTCGCTCGTAATTATACACCTGGATCTAATGTTTATAAGAAACATCATTATTCTTATCTAATAACCCGTGAGACAGGGGTAACTTAGACATAAAAATACTTATATTTCCTTTCACATCTATTTACTAAGTTTACAGTAAGCTCCTAACATACTAGAAATATTTAATGTATTTCCGAATAGCATTAAACTTGAAAGGGTGACCTGGCGGTCTAGGGGTAAGGTGTCAGACTTCTATGCTGGCGGCCGGGGTTCAATCCCCGGTCCCGGAACAGATTTATCTGACTTTCAAACCCTTCCTTCACCTCTTACAAGATGTGTATTAATCAAAATTTGTGAATGTGAGGAATGCCAGGCCTCCACCGTAGTTCGGATTCCACGTTAAACTGTAGGTCCTTCATTTCATCTCACAATCACCCTACCATTACACATTAGCGTAAGTGCGTATAGCCCGAACGGGTAGTAAGACGCGGTGCTAATAATAATAAGAATTAAACTTGAAAATATGATACCAAAAATTATTGACTCCCTACAACTGTAAGTGTTTGGCCACAAAAAATAAAGTGCGAGAGAGCGCACGAAGATTAAATTTAAAAATTTTGACTTGTGAATAAACCATTCGAACTTGGATCAAAAAGGTTTTTAAGACCATAATATGTCGGTATACAAAAAAATTTTTGTAATTACAAAAGATATTTAATTTATTAAAGAAAAAAACCCATAAAAAATATGTAGAAACATAATCAAATTTAAACCCTAAATAATTTAGAATGGCGTTTAGCTGTTTCCAAGTTTTCAAATAAAAGATTACAAAAAAATATTTTCCAAAATAACGATCACTTACATGTTGGTAAGTCTCTAATTCCATTATGGATACTAGCTTATATTTCCATTTGAAAACACCGGGGAGGAAATGGTAGGGAGATATCACATGACCAATGAAGTCATCAACAGCTAATCAGAAATGGCCTTCTCATTGACGCCTGCGCACAACGTCACGAGGATGTGTCCGAGGGGGTAGGGATACAGACACACGTGATAGCACTTCTCGCTCCTTTCCCCAAGCCTTAGCGCATGCGCAGCGTCTTGTACTCGGGAATAAGCGAACACGGGGTTGCATGCCACTCCATGACTTTATTCTTGTTTACTTGCCAAACTTCAACGATAAGCAGTGTTCTGTGTTGACATGTGTAGGTTATCCGTGATAAGGCGCTGACCTACTCGTAAAATGGTGTGTGTATACATTCTTTTAAGATGGCGGAGGTTGGTGGTGATGTTAGCTTGTAGCCACGGTACACTATGTACTATGCAATCTGTAAAGTGATCTACTTACAGTATTAATTAATTAGGCATTCATTACTGCACAGTTAGGCCCCTGAATATGTGATTTAACCTGGAAATAATTAGTATAAAGATTCAATTAAAGCTATTCGTTCTTGAAAAATATCATAAATTACATATCTAAAGTATACCAACATCTGGTTGGTGGGAGTACCCCTTCCGTTATTCACTTCCAGCTATGTTTGGAATCATTGAAAAGGAAATTTCAAAAGGAACAATAAAGGTTAGGGAAATAATTTCACTAACTGTGAATGGAAAGTCAGTATTTCAATAATTAACAGTTAAAGTGTAGTTTTCGGAAGACATTTTGAAAAAAAAATGCGTCTTTTCACCAACCATATTTTGGTATACTTTGAATAATTTATTTATAACATTTTTCAAGAACAAATGGTGTTGGTTTCATCTTTGTACTCAGTATTTCCAGGTTTTGCTAATTTTTTTTAATATATGCAGGCGCTTAAGTGCAGTAATTAGATTGTAGTTAATATCTACAATAATTAGGTCAATATATAATAAATAGTGTTCAAATATTATTATTTAAAAAATAGATTTTTTCCAAAGAACAGACATTTCTTAGTAACGGATAAGCTTTTGAAACTGGAAAGTGCCCGCTATTAAGAGATTTCACTTTATTAGAAATTTGTGTATAAACTTAACACATTTCATCAAAGAATATAAATGGAAATAACTTAAATTGTTACAGAAACATATTGAGAATAAACGAATATATAACAGTCCACACAAGGGCATAACCATCCTCCGACCTCCATTTAAAAATTATATTTTCTTATATCTCAGGACACTAATATTTTATTTAAAAAAAAATACACATCAACCAAAAGGATTTTATTTTTATTAGTTTTATTTGTTTTTAATGATAAGGTATTTTTTTATCTCATATTTGCGTAAATATCATAAAAATTCTAGATAACAACTCTTGTGAGCTTTAATTAATTTTGTCAGGAAAATGAGATCCACTATTTTGTTTGTAAACAGTGCTTGAATGCAAAATTTAACCATAATTAGTCTTATTTTAAGAGAGAAGATTTTTTTTTCCAACCCTTAAATTTACCAGCTTTAATTTTAAGGTTAGTCGACCTTGGTTGTCTTGGGGTAAAGTGCTCACCTCAGTACCCGAAGTTTCTTGGGTTCAAACCCAGCCGGGGTTCTACGGAATTTTCTTTAGCTTTAAAAATCCGTAGCACAACTTCCTTCGGAGGTGGAAGTAAAACCAACAGTCCCCTGTGGATTGTGGCGTGTAAAGTGAAAATAATTTTACCAATGAAAATGGCGGGCTCTTTCGCACTTGCTCATAGAGATTCTCGTGTGCTGATATCAGTTGGTCCAGACAGTTTACGTTAAATACCTCAAATACATAATTGTAAGGTTTTATATTTAGGTCGTGGCCTTTAGGCTTGTAGGTTTATTAATATATGCTTTTTTCCTCTGATTAAATAATATTGTAAGTCATGCGGTGAATTCATTCTAGCCCCTGAAAACACCTAACCTAGGTAGGTAATATAGCTAGAACCAGACGTCTTAAGAGCCCGTCTCACCGCACAGATAACACCTAACTTAGGTAGGTAATACAGCTAGAACCAGACGTCTTAAGAGCCCGTCTCACCCCCCAGATAACACCTAACTTAGGTAGGTAATACAGCTAGAACCAGACGTCTTAATAGCCCGTTTCACTCCCCAGATAACACCTAGCTTATGTAGGTAATACAGCTAGAACCAGACGTCTTAAGAGCCCATCTCACTCCCCTGATAACACCTAACTTAGGTAGGTAATACAGCTAGAACCAGACCTATTAAGAGCCCGTTTCACCCCCAGATAACACCTAACTTAGGTAGATATTACAGCTAGAACCAGACGTCTTAAGAGCCCGTCTCACTCCCCAGATAACACCTAGCTTAGGTAGGTAATAGAGCTATAACCAGACATCTTAAGAGCCCGTCTCACTCCACAGATAACACCTAACTTTGGTAGGTAATACAGCTAGAACCAGACGTCCGTCTCACTCTCCAGATAACACCTAACTTAGGTAGGTAATACAGCTAGAACCAGATGTCTTTCGACCTTACCCACTGTTAAAAACTAATACAAAGTCAAACTCGCATAGGTATAAAACTGGTATACAGGTATACAAATCACTAGATTTACTTTCACGTATTCATCAAGTAATGTGATATGCATCTGTAAATTTGATTAACATTATCAATACCTAAAAATAATATGTTGAAAAGATTATCAATGTTGACAGCAAAAAAAAAGTGTATGGTTTTCATAAGTCTCTATATGATAAAAGTTGACTATACCCTTCGTCTAACCTCTAAGATAATATCAAGACTACCTTGTTTTACTCCATTATTGTGCAACTTATAGGATAGGACCATAGAGTAATATGTCAAGGTAAGACAGCTACCATGATTGATTAGACTATGATTTTAGTGTGTAGGATAGAGCAATAGTGTAATATGTCAAGGTAAAATGGTTACCTTGCTTTATTCTACTATGGTGCAGCTTATAAAATAGGGCCATAGTGTATTATGCCAATGTAAGACTTCTCCCTTTTAGGGTAAACTGAGTGTACATAGAGCACTCAAAGTATTGGCTTAAAACGGAGTGTATTAAATAATAACTCAAATTATCTTGAAATTGAAACATTAAATAAATTGTATGGTTCTAATAGCAACAAGGACCGGCTTGAAACTAAAATTACCCCTCATAAGATACTGTACTGCCCAACCATTACATTACCGCATACATTAAAACACGTACCAATCATTTTCACCCTCTAATATCGATATCCTATTAAGGCCACTTCACATTACCTGATAATATATGAAGGCTACAGGGGGAAAAGGTAGAAAGTCTCAATACACACATTTTCCAGAAAAACTTTTATGTCTCTAAACCAACTAAAATCCCAATAAACACATTTTTATAAAATTAATTTAAATATGACGGAGAATTCTTTTAACCACAATATAAAAGTATATTAGAAAGGTCTCATGATTGTCTAAAAGATGGCAGCACTAACTAAATTTAAATATGACAGAGAACTCTCTCGACCATAGTCTGAAGTGCTTTAGAAATTTTTTATGATTGCTCAACAGATGGCAGCACTAAATAAAATTGAGTTTAATTAAACGTTGCTCCTTTTTTATCTTTTGCCTTTCATTTACAATGTTTATGGCACTTAGTCTAAGTGAGGGCTTAGTTTATAATGTATTTTACTTAATCGCACCATCATCGGTGGACACGACGACGAGGTGTTTGACTCATTTAGTTGTCAGGGGATGGAACGCTCGGGTTAGAATATCTACTGGATCTACTCAAAGAATGATTTTTTATAAGTAGTTTTACACTCTCCCTGCACGCAAATGCGGGTGAAGTATTTATAGTGATCTACCATCAGTCTGGGGAATCCCGCTTTATACTGAAGGAAATACTCACTATTTAAAGGTGTGTTGGTCCTTTTATCATATTAGTAAATATCTATAAGCTAAATCTCTAGGTTCAGTATTAAATACTGTCCTAGAATAAGTTAGTTTGTAGGTCCTGTTATCCAATAAGTAAATATCTAGGAGCTAGGTCCAGGTGCGTAGTATTAGACGTACTTTCCTGGTTAAATTAGTTTGTAAGTCCTGTTATCCAATTATTAAATATCTAGGAGCTAGGGCTGGGTGTGTAATAAAATATTTATTGTCATAAATTAAGTTGGTAGATAATGTATTGGCAATACAATCTGTGTGTTAAAAGGAAATCTCTAGCTGGTCAAATAAAAAAAAATCAAGTTCCAAGGGTTGGTAGTCCTCAGCCTTTTTAAAATTTATATCCCGAACGGTGCTAACAGCAATAACAATAATTATTATTTAATTTAAACTACAATTTTGTAACATAAATATAAATGTGACAAAGATCACTCTAGCTCTCGCGAAACGAAATTGCGTGCCTCGGACAAACAAAACACGAAATGTCACGCGACTCATAAGAAAGTTTTGCTTTGCATTCTCCCAAGCTTGAATAAAATATATATTGAATGTATCCTTTGAAAGTTAAATGGGCACTTGAAAAACTTCCTATTCATGTTTTATGATAATTCTAACAATCTGCCCCTTTAAAGGTCTAGAGAGGAAAGTAAAAACGGAACACGAATGATACTATGAAATTAAGCTATCCGTCCAGACGCTGAATTTCATTTTAATATTTTACGATGCTTTTAATAGATAGTGAAAGTCTTGCTATTACTGTAACTTAAAATCGACACGAAAAGTGAATCCAAATGCGCTAAGAAATATAATTTCCACTTAAGTTTTCTAGTATGTAAATTGAATCACTTCATCATCATCACTATATTATAAAGGCACATGGCTGACTCACTCACTGACATTAATGTTTATCCACTTTCAGATGAGCTATAAACTTGAAATTTGGCAAACTTATAGGTTTTAGCCTGTAGCCGATGAGAAAATTAAAAAAAAAATTAAATTAAAATTTTTAACCCCTGAAAAAAATTCAAAATTGTAGAGCAACTTTAAAATCGGTGTGGACCTTTCTTTGGAGGCCTCTGTTGGCTAAACGGTAAGACCTATCAAAAAACGGATTGCACCAGTAGCTAGATTTTTTGATTTTAGGTAAATTATGCACATTTTCCACACATTATTTTAATTTTCGGGCACATTTATGTGACAGCTAGAATTATAAAATTGTAAAAATAAATCACCGTTCAAATCAACGATGGAATTACATTAGTTTCCACTCTTGTTGGGGATGGGGGGCGTAGCCCACAACGAGCAAAGCGAGTATATATATGAAGCTAATTATCATGTATGAATTTGTTCTTAGGTTGGGCTTTCTCATAATAATTAATTAGGCTTGCCATCTAATTTAACTAACATACCCACATTATGTAATATTTTTGATGATGAGAATCGTTTTTAAGCTTTAAAATCACTCACACCATCCATATTAATTACTTTTATTATTATTTTAATATTTTCAATAGCGTAATTTATTGTAAATTTGGATCACGTAGGTATTCTTGACTTTCTCTGGCCTCTCGAAATCCTAAATTATTTTTTTCTCAATAACTCTTACAAAGATGATCCCTATGGGACTTTGTATACACAGCGTGGACTTAAGATTTATTATTATTATTATTATTAGCACCACGTCTTACTACCCGTTCGGGTTATACGCACTTACGCTAATGTGTATAGGTAGGGTGATTGTGAGATTAAATGGAGGACCTACAGTTTTAACGTGGAATCCGAACCACGGTGGAGGCCTGGCATTCCCCACATTCACAAGATGTCTTGTCAGAGGTGAAAGAAGGGTTTGGAGATCAGATAAATCTGTGCCGGGACCGAGGATTGAACCCCGGCTGCCAGCATAGAAGTCTGACACCTTACCCATAGACCACCAGGTCACCATCTTCAGATTTGTTGAATTAGACTTTTATCATAGAAGGAAAGGAAAACTCAAGAGAGTTATTTAAAGAACTCCCTTAGAAATAATTTATTTTTATAGTTCCTACCTACGATACTTTAATTTACATTCTTATGTTTTATTATTTCCGTATTTTTACTGCTTTTTAAATACTTATTCTTTGACTACTGTAATGTTTATTATTTATTATTTTTGTCATTTACCATTAGTATGTCCTATTTGTTGTTATTATTCCATCATTATGTATCATTATTTTGCTACTATAGATGATTTAATTGTGTTATTATGAATGATTTTATAGTACTTGTGTATTTTTAAGTGCTGGCCTGTTATAGGTCTCAAGACTGTTGGCCAGCACTATAATAAAGGAAATTGAAATCTAGATTGAAATTAATATTAAAATTGTCGGTGACCTGGCGGTCTAGGGGTAAGGTGTCAAACTTCTGTGCTGGCGGCCGGGGTTCAATCCTCGGTCCCGGCAAAGATTTATCTGATTACCAAACCCTTCCTTCACCTCTGACAAGACATCTTGTGAATGTGAGGAATGCCAGGCCTCCACCGTGGTTCGGATTCCACGTTAAACTGTAGGTCCTCCATTTCATCTCACAATCACCCTACCATTACGCATTAGCGTAATTGCGTACAACCCGAACGGGTAGTAAGACGTGGTGATGATGATAATAATAATCTAAGAATTTAGTCGTGTCAAGTTTAGTATTTCCATGATGTTGAGCTCAAGATTTGAATCCCTTCCGGGCGTACTGAGGTCGCTTTTTACTAAATGGCTTCCCGCATATATATAGGTACATATCCTTTCTATTCTTACCTTACTCGTACCTTCCTCAATCATGTAACTATCTTGGACACTTTAAGGCGTGATGCACATAAGCATATAAGAATGGTTATTTTAAATAAATAAAAATTTCATTTTTATGTATGAAAGATTGGTGGTACTGGGAGTACATGGGATAATAGAGGAAGAAAGACTGAGTAGGTATTGTCATGTAATGAGGATGTTGGAGTACATAAGATAGTAGAGGAAGCAAGACTGAGATGGTATAGTCATGAAATGAGGATGTTGGAGTACATGAGATAGTAGAGGAAGCAAGACTGAGATGGTATGGACATGTAATGAGGATGTTGGAGTACATGAGATAGTAGAGGAAGCAAGACTGAGATGGTATGGACATGTAATGAGGATGTTGGTGTACATGAGATAGTAGAGGAAGCAAGACTGAGATGGTATGTGCATGTGATGAGGATGTTGGATATCATGAGATAGAGGAAGCAAGACTGAGATGTTATGGATATGTAATGAGGATTGAAAAAGAAAGGATGCCAAAGAAAATGTAAATGAAGTATCTAGGTAAAAGACCGCAAGGGAAGCCAGTAAAGAGATGGGAGTAGCAAATATACAGAAAGTGTGCAATCTAATAAACAAGAATGAAAGCAAATAAAGGAGGAAGAATGGCGTGAGGATAGAGGAAGATGTAGGAATTTTACTAAACCTACCCGGCCACAGGCTGTAAACAGTTAATGATGATGATGATGATTTTAAGGTTTGGGAAATAATTCTTAAAAAGGAAATATCAAATGTTGCACTTTTTATGACATAAAATGTATAGTTGTATATAACCACTACTATATTTTTTATTCGCGTTTAAATGTTGGATTCCCTTTGATGTTCAAATAATTCCGATAAAAAAAAAAGTTTTACACGACTGAAATAATTACCATCGCGCATTCCAACGAAAATGTTAGGTTTTGTGTAATGATACAAATTATGAAACTTGACACACATATTCAAATGGGCTGATGCCAACTAATGCATACATATCTGCTCTAATTGGCACACATTACGTAGCTATATGTATTTAATAAATAAAGCCCTGTTTAATGTGGGTTTATTCAATAGTGTCAGCGTCGCTATAAAAGCTTTGATGGAAAATATTTTCTATTTTTATTTTGTGGTTTAGACAATATTTTGTAAGGTTTTTGGTTTTGGTGGGGTATTTTTTTGTAATATTCTATGTGTAGGGCCTAATATTTAATTGGCTTTCCTATTTTAGTCACTTGCTAATTCTGTCATATATTAAAATACAATTTGTTAGGTACCTGAGGGTAGATGCATGCAGTCTGGCTCACCAGTAGACTGGAGGTCTGGATTCAAATCCCGACCATATATATTGAAGGTGACTATGTTGGCTCACTCTCCCTCCACGCAAATATCAGTACAATTTATCTAAATTCAACCTTCACCATCCCTATAATATTAGTGTAATTAAAACATATACGGACATCACAAACGGGTAGTGAAATACATTTAATCATATATTATATACACACGTATTATACAGTTTAAATAAACGCTACATGGGCATCGAACCATGAACTATTTGATTCAGAAGGATCCTGTGAATAACAATCACGTATCACCTTATATACATGAACTAAAAATAATAATTTCGATGATATTTGAAATAAATTACCAAAGTTTTTTTCAAATCTGAATAGTTTTTAATTAAGTTTAAAGAAAGGGAATAGTTTTTTTGGGAATAGAATGAAATATATTTTATCTCGATAACGTTCTATCTATAAATATAATTTAGGCATTAAAACATCCTTGATTTAAATAAATAATCAGTTTTTGTTAAATATTATAAAAAATAGATTATTCAAATAATTATCCAGTGCCTAATTACCTTTAATTTGCACCTAATAATTCCTCCTTCACTGTGTTTGTTATTCCATCCTTTATATGAGCAAATGTTAGCGCATTTTCTTAATATTAAAATTATCTATTCATCCTGTTCACTTAGTTTATTTAGTTTGAGTCTATAGTGACCTATGATCAATACCAAACCTTCCAATAAAATATAAACTTTCATTCTAAAGTACACATTAAGATATATTTTATTCATTCGCGCTTTTTTTAAAAAAAAAAAAAAAAGAAAATAACTTTTTTTTTAAGAAAAAAAATATACCCAACCTAAAAATTAAAACAAACAAACTATTATTGCCTTAAAGGTAAAAAAATAGAGTTAGAAGTAAGATAACACCTAAAAAAAATGATAAACTAT
>CABEEJ010003421.1:46590-56982 GCA_901482245.1 Timema douglasi | reverse complement strand
TTTTTTTTTTCAAATCCACCCCCCCTCCTTTTTTTCAACCCCTATTATTTTACTACAAACTTGTCTTTGTTTTTTACTTCCTTCATCTTTTTTTTGTTAAACTTTTTTAGGGGTGGGGGGAGTAGAAGGGTAGTTTCTGATTGCGAAGTGACGATATAGTAGAAGATCAGCTGGGAATACACTTCATTTTGCCCTGAAGCGAGTTTCGATACCTTAGCCCCCCCCCCCCGCCTCTTTCACCCTCAAATAAATTCTCCAAATTCGAATTTTCGGTGGTTCATGAGGAAGAGTGAGGAGGGAAAGTATTTTGTCTATAGTCGTGAATAATTGATAAACCTTTCGTCGTTTTAACCTTTCTTCTGAAAGAAGAGCAAAGAAAGGCAAAAAAGGTTAACGGTAAAGGATGATAGAGAATATTTAGTATCTTTTTCACCCTCATTTGTGAGCACGCGGACAAAGTGTCAGGCTCATCTGGGATTATTTACTCTTGACAATATATAAGGTCTCACTTTTCAAGTACCGTTATTTTCCCCCTAAATACGGGTGCATTTCTTCTAAATTCTATATTTCTCATAAAATCATTTTTGATATTCATTATAGAATGTTAAGTAAAAGTTCGTAAAAACACGTCTCGTGAGATTTCAGTCTCCCTATATATATTCCCTTGTGGATATTAATGGAATCAAAATAGTAAATTTAGTTTCTCGTGGTTGGTCATACTTCTCGTATGACTTGTTTTGTTTAAAATCAGCTGATTTACATTCTTACGAGTTATTTCTTCAAAATCTAACCTCAGTTTGTGATTATTGGTGAATTTGGTGTGGCTTAATTTCTTAAAAGGCCTTATTAACATTTTATTTGTTTTGATTATTTTTAAACCTTTTTTAAATGTTAGTACATTTTAATTGTTTGTTTTTTAAAACCGGTTTGTGGAATTAAAAAAATTTAAAAAAATAAAAAAGGCAAGCTATTGTGACATTGAGCAAGGTGAATCCTTTAATTCAACGAGAGATTTCTGCAATGTTAGCTGTTACTCAAAGTGATGTTTGTAAAAATTTCTAAGCTGAAGACGTAAACTGGTTTGGGTTTTTCCTCGTAGGAAAGGAAAATGTGGGAGTAAATGAGCCACAACACTCAAAAGCTGACCCGTATTTGTTTAAGATAAGTAAATTTGACCCTTAGATGAATAGTTTTGATCTTCAGAAAGAATTGTCACGTTCAAGAACTCACATTCATGACTCAACTTTCCGCTGGGGTTTTTTGGAAGATGGCCGTAAAGCTCGACGGCCAGTGAAGAAACAAATTTTAACACATGTCATGGTAAAAAAAATGGCTCCAGTGGGCGAATAAATATACAAATTGGATTAAGAAAAATTGGAGGAAAGTTTTGTTCTATGATTAGACCCACTTTTTAAGTCCGAGGGTTCCGTATCCGACATGCCCGCCGAGCTGATGGTGGACATATCAATTCAAAGCACA
The DNA here is from genome assembly GCA_901482245.1 of Timema douglasi. Taxonomy (NCBI): domain Eukaryota; kingdom Metazoa; phylum Arthropoda; class Insecta; order Phasmatodea; family Timematidae; genus Timema; species Timema douglasi. The sequence continues at coordinate 55,503 of CABEEJ010003421.1, read as the reverse complement.
CTCAACCAAACTGTTAAAGCATCAAGAAAAGATTTTTTTGGGGGTGTTTCTCCTACAGTGGTCCAGGATCTCTTGTCCCAATTGATGGTATGATGAACAGTAAAATATATATTGGCATGCTATGATCCCGAGTGGTTCCAGAACTCAAGCGTCTTCAGTCAGATGGATCTGATGTTGTTTCAGCAAGACTTAGCACCGTGTCTCACGTCCAGAAAAGTAAATTTTTTTTTAGGAGAAAAGGTGACTTGGCGGTCTAGGGGGTAAGGTGTCAGACCTCTGTGCTGGAGGGTCCGGGGTTCAATCCTCGGTCCCGACACAGATTTATCTGATTACCAAACCCTTCCTTCACCTCTGACAAGACATCTTGTGAATGCGTGGAATGCCAGGCCTCCACCGTGGTTCGGATTCCACGTTAAACTGTAGGTCCTTCATTTTCATCTCACAATCACCCTACCATTACACATTAGTGTAAGTGCGTATAACCCGAACGGGTAGTAAGACGCGGTGCTAACAATAATAATAATAATAATAATAATAATAATAATTTTAAGAGAACGGTCTGACTTTCTTTGGAGTGGCCTGGAAATTCACCAGAACTCAATCCAATTGAGAACCGGTGGTCTATTTGAAAGGGGAAACTCAAAGAGGGTAGATTGCACAACAAAAAAGTAAGATCATAGAAGACTTGGTCAGAGTATGGTTCCAAGATAAAACAACGAAAGAAACCTGCAAAAAAAACCTTGTAGAATTAATGCCAGAAAGAATTAAAATGTCGATTAAAGTAAAAGAGGGACACACCAAGTGGTAAAGATGATATACAGTAGCTCCGTGGATTCTTTGGTGCTGACTGATAGCTCACAGCTGTCACTTCTGATAGTCAACATTTAGGTATATTCAGTAGCCCCATGGCTTCTTTGGTGCTGACTGATAGCTCACAAATGTCACTTCTGACAGTCAACATTTAGGTATATACAGTAGCCCCATGGCTTCTTTGGTGCTAACTGATAGCTCACAGCTGTCACTTCTGACAGTCAACATTTAGGTATATTCAGTAGCCCCATGGCTTCTTTGGTGCTAACTGATAGCTCACAGCTGTCACTTCTGACAGTCAAAATTTAGGTATATACCTAAATTTTAACTGTCAGAAGTGACAGCTGCTAAACACATGTTTTTGCAGATCATATGGTTCGAAATAGGGATACGTAATTTGGTCTGGTAATTTTCAAAGCATGTCAGCTGTCAGTCAGCACCAAAGAAGTCATGGGGCTACTGTACGTAGGATTAAACAATTTTTTTTTAACTAAACAGATTGATAGGACAAAAATTGTTTGATTCCATTAATATGCACACGGGCATATATACGCATGTATATACGCATATCTACACTAATATTATAAATAGGAAAGATTTGATTTTTTGTTTTTTTGTTTGAAATGGATAAACTCAAAAACTACTGGACCAATTTAAAAAATTCTTTCACCAATATAAAGCTACATTATCAACGAGTAGCAAAGGCTATATTTTATTTTGAAAATAATGCGGGTGGGAAAGGTCTATTTGTTTGTAATGCTTGTATATACGCATATATATATACATATATATATATATATATGTATATATATATATATATATACATATATATATATATATATGTATATATATATGCACCTATGTGCTAACTACGTTAATGGTTTTAGAAAGTAGGAAGGTTAAATTTAGGGGAAGTGTATCTGCATTTGCATGTAATAAAAGTGGAAAACCGTTTAGGAAAGCCCTCCCCCCCCCTCTGTACACCCGACCGAGATTCAAACCCCGATTTCCACGTCATCGTAAGTTTAGTCTACTGCGAGAATAGCGTGTTAGGCCACGTGATAACTGAACCGGGTCCTAAGCTTAATCGATGCCAAATTTTGTATGTAAATATATCATAGTTTTTTTAAATTCACTTCTTTGGTCTAGTGGCAGGAGTTCATGGCTAAAGATCCACAGGTCCAGGGTTCAATCCCTGGTGCCTCAATTTTTTTTAGGTGTGAAAAGAGCTCAAACTCGGTCTCATTAGGACAAATTAGGAACTACATGAATAAATAAATAACGGCTCTGGTCTAGAAAACTGAGGTTAGCTGCTTGCTGTGCTGACCAAATGACACCCTTTCTTCGTAAATGTTAGCACTATCATTACTAGTGACGGTGGCCGCTCGGTCGGTGTAGATCGTTTGTAGCTCCCACCACTGAGTTAAATATAAAATTTTGTGGGGTTTTTTTCAGCAAAAATGTCCACAGTTTAACTCATTTTATCAATTCACATCGGTAAAAGTGGACGTATTAAGAATAAAGCACAAATAATTATGCTGAGGCCCAGTAGTATTGTCGACTTTAGTGGTCTTGGTGTAAAAATGCTCGCTTCAGGACTTGATGCTCTTGGGTTCGAGCTCAGTTGGAGTTAACTGATGTTTTTTGAACAATAAAAATCCGTAGCACATCTTACTTCAGAAGGGAAGTAAAGCCGTTGGTCACACGTACACAAGAACCTTGGATGGTATGTGAAAATATATTTTCCCCCACAAAATTTGTTGGCTTTTCCGCTCTCGCTCAAATAAATTTTCATGTTCTGATATAATCAATAGTTTCAGAAAAATCACGTTAAATACCTCAAATAAATAATAATAAAATAGTATCACTTGGTTTGGCACATTTTTTTTTTTACCAGAACTGAAACGTGGCCACGTGACGATCTCTTAACCAATCACAATAAATAAGCGCCAATGACGGTTATCCCTCTGTACTTGTAGAAACCGGGGATGTCGAGTTCCTCCGCGGAGAAAATTAGTCCAATAGCAATGGTCGAGATCCTTCACGACACCTCAACGAGGGGATCTTCGCATGGTAGATTACAAAATTAAATAAGAACGAACTTTGTTAACGCATGAATGGTTAGGTTAAGTTAGGTTGGGTAAGAACCATAAGTATATGTATAAATTAACCAACCTCGTTACAAAATTAAAAAGAACGAACTTCGTTAAAGCATGAAAGGTTAGGTTAAGTTAGGTTGGGTAAGAACCAAAAGTATATGTAGAAATTAACCACCTTCGTTACAAAACTAAATAATACCAAACTTCGCTAAAGCATGAAAGGTTAGGTTAAGCTAGGTTGAGTAAGAACCATAAGTATATGTATAAATTAACCAACTATACTTACAGTCCATTCCTTCAGATGTGGGGAAGGAACTCACCCCCCACCCTCCCCACCACCAAAGCGAAGTAATTAGATCCTCCCCACAACCCCCCAAGTGGAGAAACTCGAACACGCCCGTAGAAACAATCTCTTCTTTTTCCTCACTTCTCCACGAAAAAAAAAATCCATGCGGAAGAACCAATACAATATCCTAAACCGACCGACTGACTAAATCAGTGCGCATATGCCTGTAAAACCGAGATACAAGCAGACAGTTGTTTCTACTGTCGTGAGCTGATTAATCGCATGTGTGTGTGTGTGTGTGTGTGTTGTCATTCTGTCGTTTATTTTCCTCACAATGTGACGCAATAGTTTATAAAACATGCATCGCGATATTTATCTACAAGATTTGTTCAGCCACTATAAAATTCAATATGTATTATAATTGGCATTTATTTTAATTTTTACGTTGTAAAGAATTATATTTCAATACACTCCTTTATTTTCTGGCGTGTGAATTGCTCAGTCACTTGACACCCTTGACAAATATTCAACAATTAATGTTGATATCACCACGTGAGGAAAATCAATCTCTACTAGCTTTCCAGGCCGAAAAATTCGTCTTAAAAAAAATAATTAAAATTGAACTTAAATTAATCTATTAAACAAAATATCATTATTAAATTTTTTATATAAAATAATATGAAAATATTATGAATTTTTACTTTTTTATTTAATGAAACAGTTTATTAAATAATACTAATTAATTATTCAAGGAACACCCAATAAATAATAACAAAAGGATCTGATTATAAGTGAAAAAATATAAACTATATGAAATATAAAGAAAATATTAAAGATAGATAAATATTTTTAACCTATTCCATATTTAACATGCTCTTGTTCTACTTATTTCACACACATTAATAAGAATTATAAGTTAAATTTTTTGCTATAGGTTTGCCATTATTCTATTCGGTGTATCTTTTCTCCTATTATAATGTAATATGTATTATTCAGACTTGTTACTATCCATAACTATTCAAACTCTTATAATCTCAATATGGTTTTCTCTAATTAAAATATTTTCTATCTTTAATTTTTTCCTTATATTTCATAAAACTTATATATTTTCACTTATAATCAGATCCTTTTGTTATTGTTTATTGGGTGTTCTTTGAATAATTAATTAGTATCATTATAATTCTCATTACTAAATGACTATGAATATAACTAATGTTAGCTTATTAAATAGATTACATAGGCTATATTTTAATTAGTAAATTCTTTAGATAAATACATTAGAGAATCTCTTTGGAAACATTGTTGTTTGTGAAAAACACGTTGCTCATTGCTTAAACTGTTTTTTCTCTTCAGCCAAGAATAGTTTTACGTATTGAATGAGTGAGCTCATCTGAGTGCAGTGTATACTTGTCCACATGCAAGGACATGTTTAGGCAATAAGAAAAACACAATCTTTCAAGTCTGACCTTGACTCTCTTGTAATTGCGTGTGGTTCTGGGGGTCCGGGGTTCAATACTTGGTCCCGGCACAGATTTATCTGATTACCAAACGCTTCCTTCACCTCTGACAAGACGTGTATTAATCACAACTTGTGAATGTGTGGGAATGCCAGGCCTTCCACCGTGGTTCGGATCCCACGTTAAACTGTAGGTCCTCCATTCTCATCTCACAATCACCCTACCATTACACATTAGCGTAAGTGTGTACAACCCGAACGGGTAGTAAGACGTGGTGGTAATAATAATAATTTTGTGCGTTGGTATTTAAATAAAACTGAAGGCAAAAAAAATCTTGATCATGATTTTTGAACTAAAGAAAAGGGTAGTTTACTAATAACTGATTACAATTATTTTTACTCATAACAATTTTATTAAAAAATATATATAGTGTTTTTTATAACTCTCAAATTCATTAGTTTATTAGAGGTAATGCCTGTATATAAAAAAGTCGCAATTTTGAATTTTGCACGAAGTCTGTTCCTTATTGTTTAGCTACCAAACACCAAACGTCTTTTTTTTTTAAATATTATTTCATCAAAATCTGACTCAATTTGTACGTTTCCTACACCATTTTGGATAAGTTTTGATCAAAATTACATGCTTCATATCGTCCATACCAAATTACAGCTCTCTAGGTAAGTGATATTAAATCCGGGGTACGTGAAGAATTCTTAAGGGATACGTAAAATTTAATTTAAATTTTTTTTCCATAAGCTTAAGATATATTAACTAATTTGAATCTAAAACAGACACAACATCCAGCCCTACGAGCAATAAAGTCTTCACTGTGAAAGGGGAAACCAACATTTCACCACAGATAAATATTTCGGACCTGCCATGAATCGAACCCAGGACAAACACCCTACCAACTGAGCTAAACTGTAATTTAGGACTGATTATTTATTACATTATTTTGAATGTAGGTTATAATATAGTTATGATTGGCACTAAGCACCAACAATTTTGGGGGTATAATATTGAAAATAAATTATATTTGGGGGTTCTCGAATAGAAAAGGGTATCGGTAAGCGAGAGAAAGAACCACGGATGGACGGACAGACAGACAGACAAACACCACATGGATTTTAAATAATATGTAGATTTCTGAGTAAAAACGAAATTTACTGAAGATATATTTCTAAAAAATTCTGTGTAGAAAGTACATATGCTTGTGACGAAACATTTCTTAAAGGGAGTGGCTAATATTTTATTTAAACAAAGTGTACACAGGTGAAATTTGACAAGAGTGTGGATAAATTAACTTTACTCCAACCAACTGAAAAGGTGGAGGTTGGGGGAGAGGGAGGATGTAAAGGAAAAGGAGGAAAGAGAAATGGAAAGACAAGACTTTTCTTGAGGGTGCTTGTTGACACGTCAACAAAAGTTCCGAGCATTAAGATTTCACCGTTGAACTCTAAAAGACAGAAGGATCTAATTAAAGTCAAACAAACGGAACGTTTCTCTAATCTCCCGGCATTTGACAAGACGAGAATCTTTATCCTGTCGAGAGTCTTTGGAGTGGGGCGGGGGTGGCGGGGGTGAGGGGAGTGGAGGCGTAAAGTCTCGCTACAAGGCATCGGAGGGAGCATCTAAATTAGTACATACCTTTAAAGCAGTGGCGAAGCTAGCATTATAAAGAAGGGGAGACTGACCAGGAATAAGACCAGACACACACAAAAAAAACTAATAGTGCCGAAAGCTAAAGCTAGTGTTTTTTTTAAAAATGAAACCAAGCTTTCGTTGGAATGGTGCAAGGATTTGGAACTTAATGGACCAAAATATCATATATTTATCAAAATTCAGATTTAAATCAGCCTTGTGCAGGGTGGCCCACCTCCTATATCCAGCGGGCGACTCACTCTTAATTGGAGGAGGTCAATCCCCCTCCACCCATATTGTGACATGAAGAATGAGCAAGTGAACTGCTTGTATAAAGATTTATTGACTCATTATTCATGCCACAATATAGGTGGAGGGGGATTGACCTCCTCCAATTCAGAGTGAGGCGCCTGCTGGATATAGGAGGTTGTCTACTTTTCAGTGGACCAACCTGTATTATATTATTCTTGATGCTCCATAAGTTAGCTCTTAGTATTGATGATAATAATAATAATAGCAATAATAATACTAATAGTCTTAACAGTATTAATATAAATAACACAAGAAGAAGATCCCTATGATTTTGTAATACTCACCCGCCTCGGTGGCGTAGTTGGCTGACGCGATTGTCGTTTTGAAGCTCGACTGCTGAGGACGAAGGGATCGAGGTTCGAATCTCGGTCGGGTGAACTGGGGGTGCCCTTTCCTAAATGGTTTTCCGCTCTCCCTCCACGCAAATTCGGGTTCACTTCCTCTAATTCAACCTTCCCAAGTCATAATTCATTAGAGTAATTAGTACTTAAAGCGTATAACCCGAACGGATAGTAAGACGCGGTGCTAAATATTATATTGTAAAACTCGAACTATCCAATTTGTTTAATATTATCATCTAGTTATAAAAGTATACTTTATTCGAGGCGTAGCGATACTCTTCATATAAAAATACTCATTGTGTCAGATTAACACCATATTTATATATTAAACAGTTTATTTAATTAAACAACCTATCATTGTTTATGTAAGTTACATATTTTTACAATGTTTATCTACAATTTTACGCCATCAGCTCTGCATTATTTATATAAATTAAGAGGCGCATTAAACAGATTTTTTGCAATGACTCTAGGATAGTAATAATAGTGAATATCTCTAAAATTAAATTAATATGTATATTGTAATGGTATCTAATTTGTTTTGTATGGTGTTAATTAATTATAATAAACTCTCTCTTTCTCTCATATGAAATGCTAAGGTACCTATTATATCATGTATTTGCACTTACGACCTTTTTTTTAACACCGCAACTTATTACCCGTTCGTGTTATACATCTATGCCCTAATTACATTAATGAGTTATGGATTAGGAGGGCTTAATTTAGAGGAAATGCCACCCGTATTTGTGTGGAGGGAGAGTGTAAAATCACTACGGAAAACCTTCCGTCCACCCGACCAGGATTGAACCCCAATCTCCCCGTCTTCGGCAGTCTAGTCCAACACGAGAATATCGCAATAGAACATTCAGCCACCGAAGCGGGTGACTGTTTAGTTTTAATAATCGATTTTTGTTCACACGACACGTCAGATTTATGATGACACTATAAACAAGATCTTTTTTTTATATACTGAATAAATATTTGATTTGTATTGTACACGAAAAAAAAGTTTCGCCATAAAAAAATGCAGTAACAGTGCCTTTTCTCGTAACCTTTACACTGCCTTTTTTTAAAGCTTGGTACTATCGCTAGTCGACAATTTCAATATAGCCCTTTATTCGATACACACCCATTAAAATGCCCTTATATATACTTATACTCTACGTGCTTACCAATGGATATATATATATATATCCATTGGTAAGCACGTAGAGTATAATTTACATCTACAATATGTTATTCATATAGAAAACCTTTTCGAACAGCTAGAATTTATTATTATTATTATTATTATAAGCACCATGTCTTACTACCCGTTCGGGTTATACGCACTTACGCTAATATGTAATGTTGGGGTGACTGTGAGATGAAATGGAGGACCTACAGCTTAACGTGGGATCCGAACCACGGTGGGAGGTTTGGCATTCCCACACATTCACTAATAATTCTCTCCCTGTTTTCTACCTACCCTGATCGCATTAATTAAAAACACTAGTGTACCAAGGACGGGTAGTAAGACAGGGTGGAGAAGGGAGGGGAGTGAAATAAATGTATTTAAAATCAAAGCTTCGTCTTCCCAAGCTTTCTTGATGAAATATTTAAAACCGATTTCGTCGAATAGGGTGGTGGTTCCGGGAAGGATGAGAGTGTAGGATTAGAATGGGGGGGGGGAGGCTGGGTATCAGTTGACGCATCGTGAAGGTACCCATTAGTCAGCCCTTCAAGCACGTAGGAAGGATGGATTCAGAATGCGGTAGTTAAACCCTCTACCCCCCATCTCATTCCACCCTACACCCTTAAAACAAACAAAACTAGTCTCTTGTAGCGCGGTGTTACAACCACAGATTGAGTTTCTGAAACCACCCCTCCTTCCCCTCTCATTCCCCCTCCATAAACACTATTTATTCCAATTTGATAAAAAAAAAATGTGCAGCTGCTCAAACGTAAAAAAAAAAAAAAAATTAGCC
>CABEEJ010003421.1:20751-32312 GCA_901482245.1 Timema douglasi | reverse complement strand
TTATTATTATTATTATTAGCACCGCGTCTTACTACCCGTTCGGGTTATACGCACTTACGCTAATGTGTAATGGTAGGGTGATTGTGAGATGAAATGGAGGACCTACAGTTTAACGTGGGATCCGAACCACAGTGGAGGCCTGGCGTTCCCCACATTCACAAGTTGTCTTGTCAGAGGTGAAGGAAGGGTTTGGTAATCAGATAAATCTGTGCCGGGACCTAGGATTGAACCCCGGACCTCCCAGCACAGAAGTCTGACACCTTACCCCTAGACCGCGAGGTCACATTATTACAGTGGAGCGTCGTTAATCCGGATCGATCGGGACTGGGACCCATCCGGATTACTGAATTGTCCGGATTTTCAAATATGCTTTCAATAACTATATACATATGAATACGTGTGTTTTTTCTTTTCTGTGAACCTTCTTCAGAATCTAGTTTTGAATCAAAACGTTGCAAACTGTCTTTCTTTTCTTTAATGTCACTAATGGTTGAAATTCCCACACCATATATTTTAGCGAGAGCTGGACCACTTTCCCCTTTAGACAGTCTTCATAGAATTTCTAACTTATCCTCTATAGATAAAAATTTATGTTTCCTTTCATTTGAAAATGATGACATGATTAACAAAGTAAAAATATGTACCGTTTTAACTCGCACACTAAAACGTCACAAGTCGACTATACGACTGCTGTAAATATTGTAAAATGATAGCACAGAACTGAGCCGAGCACGTGACCAAGGAGAGCCTCCCCTACCTTGCTCTCACCACCGATCCGGATTTGCGACGCTCCGGATTTTTGACGTCCGGATTTCCGACGCTCTACTGTATTATTATTATTATTATTATTATTTTGAGTTAATTATTTTTAGTAATGTAAGGGATCGGACGTATTTATGATGGGCAGCATGTTTGGTCTGACTTCTAATCACGATGCATAAAGATCCCACTTCTTATAAATCAAAATGAAAGGAATGACCGAACCTATTGTACATTATCATCCCATTATGACAACATAATATGTAAAGTGGTGCTACAGTAGCCCCATGGCTTCTTTGGTGCTGACTGACAGCTCAAAGCTGACAGCTAAAAGCTTTGAAAAGTTACCAGACCAAATTATGTATCCCTACGCCAAACTATATAATCTACAAAAACATGTGTTTAGCAGCTGTCACTTCTGACGATCAAAATTTAAGTATATACCTAAATGTTGACTGTCAAAAGTCAGCTGTGAGCTGTCAGTCAGCACCAAAGAAGCCGTGGGGCTACTGTAGCTCTCATTTGTAGGTGAATGGGCCTGAGCGAAAGACACAAGAGAACACAATCAATCACATACACTATAATCTTGGTTTATTTCTCAAAGCTACCCGCTCCCAAACACTGCCTTCGAACTCTTAACGTCTGTCCTGTCCAGTCGCTTACCCCTTCCCGCTCAACATATCGCTTGAAATACCTAACTTCCCTTTGGCGGCAGTGGGATCACAACTCTTTAACAGTTCTGGCTCGTGTATAGGCACTGCGGAACTGCAGCACCCCCTATTTACACTTGATATTATCGATAACACTTAATCGAATTAGTCCGTTTTTTCTTTAATTCCTTCTTTATTTTTGTAGTACTATATATATTCCTTAAGCTTAATGTCAATACTTTAGCCCTCCCCCAGTGTATGAAAAAGATACAAAAATCTTTGTATGGAACTGTGCGCTTCACAGTGCCAGCAATGTGGTGTTTGAATGTTCTGCGCAAGGCGAGACTGCCGGGTAGAGATAGCACTGTTGCTCTCGCAGTGCCGGCTCTGGCGTGATGGTGGGAGGAAGGTTTTACTCAGCTTGTGTTGTGCTTAAAAACCGTGTACCATATTCTTGAATGTGCTAAAGTGTAGAATTATATTATTCTGCTCCCAGCTATTCTATTAGAATTTTTTTTTCGGTTCTTTTATTTGACAGAAAGACTAAATGCGCTTACAGTACTTTCAATGGAGAAAAATGTTCTCATTTGTCATCCAGAGATCAAGGAAAAAGTTATTTAACTTTTTGCGTAAATTAAAACAAGAAGAATAGATTTCTTTTTAAATGAGTAGATCAAACTTGAACTATAAAAATTTAAGTTAAAGTAAGTAAAAAGTGTTTTTTGTTAAGATTTTATCAAGTACCTGAATAAATTTGCTTTTTATACATGTTTTTTTTCCCCTTTTAAACAATTTTAAAACAAAGGCTAAATATACTTTCTGAAGCAGCACCCTCACCAATTTTAGCTACGAGCCGCCACTACTCTTTAACCATTATCTTAACCATCGTCTAACCAATATCTTAATCGTGGTTACACTCATGGCGTGTGAGGCATGCTGTCGCTAAACAGACTAATCTTAGTACACACTTGACAACTGTCTGGAACTAGCTGCCAGAGCTTTGCTCTAAAATAACTACGAGCAACAATCCGCCAAATAGAAGATTTCAATGATGGCATTAAGCACCAATCATCGTGCCTAGATGCACGTCATTCAAAACCACGTGATGGTTGAACATCGCCTCTCACAGATTCACTGCTCTCTCACTGGAGTCAGCAGTTATGGTCTACATGCGGATACAACAGAAATAGCTCACTTTTTCAGATGCTTGACACTACAATTATTAGCTGACCAACAATAGTTGAACTTTCAATAGATATCAAACATGTTGAGAAGAAATCGCTAAGTTGAGAGCCTCACAGTAACCACTTTTTTTATTGTTTATTTCTTAATTCCGAGCTTCAATGTTTATCAAACAGGCGTATGTTTAATTATAAAGACTAGTAATCCAGTGAACAGTAAACTTCACTACCTACATGTGCTTATCGTTGCTACAGTCTTAGGTGAACTGTTGGTCTAGCGGTAAGGTATTGGACTCTTCTGCTGGGGGTCCGGGGTTCAATACTTGGTCCCGTCACATATTTATCTGATAACCAAACCCCTTCCTTCACCTCTAATAAGACGTGTATTAATCACAACTTGTGAATGTGTAGAATGCCCAGGCCTCCACCGTGGTTCGGATCCCACGTTAAACTGTAGGTCCTCCATTTCATCTCACAATCACCCTTCCATCACACATTAGCTTAGGTGCGTACAACCCGAACGGGTAGTAAGACGCGGTGCTAATAATAATAATACAGTCTTAAGATTTCTCATTGTATTTCAATTGGAAATATTTTCTGTAACTTCTCATTAAATTTTAAGTTGGTATTTTACCTCTAGAATACTCGAGTGGTTTAAGATAATTATCAATGTCACGCAACAGATGTCAACCGTTTGAAAATATTACATAACTACTCAATTGAGTGCTTAAAATTTTAAATTAAAATCATTGGTGATGAGCTACTAAACAAAAAACCTTTTTTTGAGCTTCCCCCATATTGAAACGGCTAGCCAAATATTTACACACATTGTTAGATCTAGGCCAAACAAGGTAAACACCAAACCTACAGCCTCCAGGTTAAAATGGTTGGTTTTATTGAGAGAGCTTATACATTCCAACACTAGGATCGCTACGTGTATTCCTAAGTGACAACATTGCTATCAAGAAGGCACTTATTAAAAAAAACAGTTCACTTTAAAGATGAGTTTACTAAGGAACGATATTAATTGCCTCCTAGCGTCTATAAACCGGCTTTCACAAAGTTGGGTTCAGCTATCAGTCACACCACCTTCACATAAACCAATCTTCCAAACAAGCCTAATCAGACTACATATGAAAAATAAAACTTCGAATATAATGGGTCTTTTGTTCAAGCGATTTTTTTTATTTTTTTTGCAAATTGTGTAGTTTTTAAACAATATTCAATAAACGTCAACTAGTTACTTGTCTGAAAAGGTTTGTTCATTAATCGGGGGTAGTGGGGTGAGTTTGGAAGAGGCTGGTAACTTAACTATTGTGTTCGAACCGCCACATCGTTACAGCTAACAATTTGAAAGTGAGTTGTTTCTGTTGTAAGTACTGTTATCACTGAGAAACTGAAACTACAGTAGCCCCATGGCTTCTTTGGTGCTGACTGACAGCTCACAGCTGACTTATCACAGTCAACATTTAGGTATATACCTACATTTTCATTGTCAGAAGTGACAGCTGCTAAACACATATTTTTGCAGATCATTTGGTTCAGTGTAGGGATACATAATTTGGTCTGGTAACTTTTCAAATCCGTCAGCTGTCAGTCAGTACCAAAGAGACCATGGGGCTACTGTAGCAGTCCCCAGTACACAAGGACTCAACCTGGCTCAAGGAGTGCAGTCAAACTTCAGTAAGGCTGATTGTCTGGTGTGGGCTATACCCTGTCTGTGACCTGAGTTTAAAGCAAGGGTCCTCAACCCACGACCCACTGTAACATTTATTGTGGCCCGTCACCCCATTAAAAATATAAAATAGTTTCGAGAAAAATAATAACAAATACTTATTTATACTTTACATAATTATATAATAAATTAAATACATATTTAATTTATTTTATAAACTATTTTTGCTTTATGCACGAAGAAAAATATTACTTTTTCATACAAATTTACTTTGAACCGGCAAAAACGGTTCTAGTAGACAACGGAGAAAGTACTATTTTAGGTGAGTTTGAACACAGTCGGGATTGTTCGGATATAGTCGGGAGTGTTCGGACATAGTCGGGAGTGTTCGTATATAGTGGGGATTGTTCGGATATAGTCGGTAATGTTCGGACATAGTCGGAAGCGTTCGATTTCTATCAATGTCACCGAGATAGTTGGGACGTCAGGAGAATTATAATATATTAAATGTTGAATCCTAATGTTGTCGATACAGTATTGCGGCCCACTAGCCAACAAGGGACAGAAAATATTGCCCTTAGACCTTGAAAGGTTGAACACCCATTGTTTAAATAATATCCCTGCAAAGTTTCATTAAAATTGGTGCGCGTTTTTTACAACTATGGCGTAGCTAAGATCTCGACAGACAAACAGACTAAATGCCAAATGCTCCAAGTTAAAGCCAAAGATGGATCTATCCTATATTTATCGAATTCAAAATCGAATCCTTGAATATTTAAAAAATGTACAATTTTAGTCTAAGTGAAATTATTTAAACTTTAATTTCAAAAATTTTGTTTAAGGTTTGGTGAACTTAGAAATGGTATTTTATTTTGTATAACGTTTACGTCATACACAAAAAAAGTTCACCCATTTTTTTAGTAAATTAATAATATTGATATAATTTTTTTGTTTAGTGATTTTTTAACATTGTGTCTTACTACCCAATCGGATTCTACGCATATGAACTAAATATAATAATTTAAGTTAAATAATTATCACCTTGTCTTACTACCTTGTCGGGTGATACGAAAATTTCTTAAGTATTAGGAATATTTAATTTAGAGGAAGTGCATCCGCATTTGTGTGATGGAGTCTTTGAAACCATTTAGGACAAATACTCTCAAGGCATCTGACCCCCAATCTCCTCATCTTCAGCCAACTATTCTAATACGAGAGAAGCAAGCGTCCTACACCATACGGCCACCGAAGTGGGTTTGATTTTGTTAACCTCCCAGCTATAAAAGTTTTTATGATTCTTTTTATAAAATATCTTAAAATTGTTATTTAAGTCAAGATCTTAATAATTTCTTTTTTTTTCGATATATTTATTTGAGATATATATATTTTTTTTACGAATATTATAGGATTTGAAGGATTCAAATATTTGAAGCTTCGAGTTTCCCATCTTTACCTTGTTACCTCGTGGGTCATAAATCGAATTGACTGGTTTTCTATTATCGTGAATGTAGTTTCTGTGAATACATAGCTTCTTTTATTCGCGTATTATTTATTGTGAGTCTGTATTAGGACGAATTTAAAATATCTAGGACACCGAATAGTGACGTATTAGCTGGCCAGGTTTCCATAAATTTAAACTCGCGAATCCAAAGAGCGTTTTATTCATGAGTACAAGTCTTGTGAACTATTTGTACGTCTTCAAAGATAGCCTACACCCCCTATCTATCGTAGTCTCATGTTGGTAGAACTTTATGGGGATGGAAAGGAAAAAAAGGTTATGGATACTGACTCTTTAGGTAGGAGAGAACCATTCTAGAACATATATAACATTCTGACAGACGATACATTCATATAGGGAGAGAATGTAAGATGGTCTCGGAAAGCGACTGGTTCGACTGAATTTTCCCAAAGCAAATGAAATAAACTATTAAACGCGTCCAAGGTGTTGTACTCGCAAACCCAACGGGAAGAGGCCTTTGGGAAGATCCAGACGCAGAGGGGAGGATAACATTAGAATGGATCTGAAAGAGTGTGTGTAGTGAGGTGGACTGGATAGGACTAGTTCAAGATAGGGATAGGATGTAATGAGGTGGACTGGATAGAGCTAGCTCAAGATAGGGATAGTGCAATGAGATGAACTGGATAGAACTAGCTCAAGATAGAGATAGGGTGTAATGAGGTGGACTGAATAGAACTAGCTCAAGATAGGGACAGGGTGTAATGAGGTGGACTGGATAGAGCTAGCTCAAGATAGGGATAGGGTGTAATGAGGTGTACTGGATAGAGCTAGCTCAAGATAGAGATAGGGTGTAGTGAGGTGGACTGGATAGAACTAGCTTGAGATAGGGATAGGGTGTAGTGAGGTGGACTGGATAGAACTATCTCAAGATAGGGATAGGGTGTAATGAGGTGGACTGGATAGAACTAGCTCAAGATTAGGGTGTAATGAGGTGGACTGGATAGAACTAGCTCAAGATAGAGATAGGGTTTAATGAGGTGGACTGAATAGAACTAACTCATGATAGGGATAGGGTATAATGAGGTGGACTGGATAGAACTAGCTCAAGATAGGTATAGGGTGTAATGAGGTGTACTGGATAGAACTAGCTCAAGATAGAGATAGGGTGTAGTGAGGTGGACTGGATAGAACTAGCTCAAGATAGGGATAGGGTATAATGAGGTGAACTTCATAGAAATATTTCATGATAGGGATAGGCTGTGCTAAGGAGCTCAAGAGAGGAATAGATGGCGTAACATTATAATTTCGGTAATTAAATTTAAACTTCCTAGTTATCTATAGACAGTATGGGATAGACTGAAAAAAGAAAGTGTCACTTGACTAATTTTTCCTCCACACCGTTCATGGAACATTTCACCTGTTTTTTTTTGGCCGTGTGAATGATTTCTGTAGAAGGTCCTCTAATGGAGTTACTGATGGACTTCCAAACGTAATGAACAATTCAAACCGACTTGAATACAACGTTCGCCAGAAGAACAGCACTTTTTATTTTTATTTTATTTTAATTGTATTTCATTCAAACGATTCATCGATCCCTCTCCGAGCTGACACACCGGATTCATTTTTCAATTCCTGGAGTTCTTTGTGTGACAAATTATTTATGAGGGAGCTTTTATCAGGAATTTTGTCATTTCCCGGAGCTTTTCGCAAGTTAAGGTGGGGATGTGAAGGGTGCGAAAAAAAAGGTCAGTGCTTTTTCAGTTATTATATCAACATTGGTGACCTGGCGGTCTAGGGAGTAAGGTGTCAGAACGCTGTGCTGGCGGCCGGGGTTCAACCATCGGTCCCGACACAGATTTATCTGATTACCAAACCCTTCCTTCAGCTCTGACAAGACATCTTGTGAATGTGGGGAATGCCGGACCTCCACCGTGGTTCGGATTCCACGTTAAACTGTTGGTCCTTCATTTCATCTCACAATCACCCTACCATTACACATTAGCGTAAGTTACATTAGCGTAAGTGCGTATAACCCGAACGGGTAGTAAGACGCGGTGCTAATAATAATAGTAATAATAATAATAATAATAATATATCAACTTTTTTTTTTTGTTCAAGATAAATCTAGTAGTAACATTGAGTTTAATTTTCTTCACGTTGTGATATCAATAGTTGTTGAATATCTTGTCAAGGGTATCCTTGAATATAATGACAATTTTTTCTTTTCATTTAAAAAGTGTTTAATCTAATTACGGTAAAACCTTGACATGTATTCAACAATTGTTATCACCATCTAAAAGAAAATTAAACTCTATGATTGTACTATTGAGCTCGACTGCTGAGGACGGGGAGATCGGGGTCCAAATCTCGGTCGAGTGAACTGGGGGTGGTTTTTCCTAAATGTTTTTCCACTCTCCCTCCACGCAAATGCGGGTTCACTTCTTCTAATTCAACGTTCCCAATTCCTAATCCATTAGCGTAATTAGTACTTAAAGCGTAGAACCCGAACAGGTAATAAGACACGGTGCTAAATATTATTATTATGACTGTACTAGGGCAGTATCTGATTTATTTTGCCCTAAAAAAATGTTTTTGTTATAAAAATTGCAAAAAACCTTGGCCTTTTATCGCGTCCCCTACGATCCCAACTTAAATGTGGTTATCTTTTCTTTGGACCGGGTGGAAATAGGCTCTGTCCTAACCAGAATGGTTAGTCAAGAATTAGATTGGTTTCAAAGGTGTTATTTTTAAAAAAAAATTACACCCAACAGTGAACTAACCTTGTGGTATAGTTATCCTGGCACTTGACTGCTCACCTCGAGTTACCGGGTTTGATATCTGGCTGGTAACGGAGTATTTTTCTCTAAAGGGGATCGATTTCCCCCATATTCAACAGGGTTTGGTTACTTGCGCTTAAGCTGGGTTATGGCCTTTAATGGCTTTACCCAGTCATATTCATTACCATCATCCCCTCATCTCATCGGGACATGGAAAGAGTCTCCACAAAAAGGATGTACGATCAGTACATTTGGGCGTACCCTGAGCAACGTGTAATGATACTGTTTTGTGCCCCTCTTATTTATTAAAAAGTCATGAATGAAGTTTATTTTTCTATAAAAAAAACTGTATGTATATTTTTCTTTAAATACGTCATCCATGGACGACCAGGCAAAATTGAACGATATAATTTCAGTACAAAGATTATAAATTCAAATTATATATTTATTACTAATATCATTTTAATTAATACTTGGTGACCTGATGGTCTAAAGATAAGGTGTTAGACTTCTATGTTGGGTGCCCGGGGTTCAATCTTCGGTCCCGGCACAGATTTATCTAATTACCAAACCCTTCCTTCTACCTCTGACAAGACGTGTATTAATCACAACTTGTGAATGTGTGGAATTCCAGGCCTCCCACCGTGGTTCGGATCCCACGTTAAACTGTAGGTCCTCCATTTCATCTCACAATCACCCTACTATTACACATTAGCGTAAGTGCGTTCAACCCGAACGGGTTGTAAGACGTGGTAATAATAATAATTAATACTTATTTTACTGAAATAAATTCAAATATATTACGTATTAAACTTTTCTTTTTTAAAAGACGCGTTTCGTTCCATTTAAAAGTGTGATGATGAGCTAGCTGGCCATCTCTTAGGTCAAACATTATTAGTACAACCAATAAGAAGATAGATTTCTTAACATCAGACTGCTAAGAGCTGTCTTATTGGTTATTTTTAACAAGGGGTCCCGAGAAGCTCCTAAATGAGGGGTTGGAGCAGCTTCTGCGTGATTTTGCCTCTGCCTCTCCCATTGATCTCTCTAATAAAACTGTATGGACATCCGTGGCTGAAATTTTAGAGCTGTCGTCTGCATACCATTGTGTAAGAGAGAAGAAAACTTTCGGGTATCTCCTCTCTTACACCCATACAAGGCAATGTGTAATTTTGACATCGTTAATTAATTTGATAGAATATATGAGATACATCAATGTGTGATTAGTTAAATGAAATATGTTTGTAAAAGCTTTAAAGAGCATAACAGCTTTCGACACTGGTGAGTTTTGTCTTTAAATAAGTTGATGTAGCCTAATATATACGATGATTTTTGAAGGAAGCTCGCTTGTAAGGCTTTATCTCGTACCAGAATCCTACCCTATAGTAGTATTCTGGTACGAAATAAAGCCTTACAGATTGTGATTCTTACTAAAATAAGGGTTCAGTATATACCGTATTTCCTACAAGCCTATAACCTAAATTATCATTTGAACGTAAGACTTTTACACAAAATTTGTCATTCAAACAAATGTAATCAAGTCATAACGATATCTTATTCATTATATTTATCTAACTTTCAATATAATATGGTTTCTGAAAACAACCAACTTTAAATATAAGTGTGGGTGACCTGGTGGTCCAGGGGTAAGGTGTCGGACTTCTGTGTTGGGGGTCCGGGGTTAAATCCTCGGTCCCGGCACAGATTTGTCTGATTACCAAACCCTTCCTTCACCTCTGACAATACATCTTGTGAATGTGGGGAATGCCAGGCCTCCACCGTGGTTCGGATCCCACGTTAAGCTGTAGGTCCTCCATTTCATCTCACAATCACCATACCATTACACATTAGCGTAAGTGCGTATAACCTGAGCGGGTAGTAAGACGCGGTGCTAATAATAATAATAAATATAAGTGTGTCTTGGCAGACTGTAAACAACATTGATGATAACTAAATATTTAAATATGTAAGGTTTTATTCGTATTTGTACAGCATTACCTGTCAAACTGGATTGTATATCCTTCAATATAAATATTATTTCAGGAAAGTGTGATATAATACTTCCCTATTTTCAAACAATAACACTTTTATTTATCAGAGACAAGGCTTTCACATAAGAACATCGAAAGAAAGCGTTAAATATGTCCCCTCACAATGAAGCAGACGATAAACTTGAGCGTCACGCTTTGGACCTTGGCAATGCGTGTGTGTATGTCCATCCATTATAATATAGAGACCAATGGCCTCTCCACGTTGGTTGGTTTATTATACAAATAAAATCTGTGGCTGTGCAATATAAAATTTTTAATTAAAAAAAGTGTGATTTCAACTTAATAAATAGTGCACTCGTGTTGAACTCAACTAGCTTGGGAACTTATTGATCCGATTCGCTACAAAACTCTAATGAATGATGTATAACAATAATCACAATTATCACCCGGCCATGTGCTAACCGCGCGGTACAATAATCAGTAATCAGCACCCCAAGACGGACGAATAGGTCATGTTAGGCGTAATAACGAGATCACCATGATTGTCCCCACAAGTGTTAGACGCTATAACGGTATCGCTATAAATGGGACATTGGTTCTGGCTAATCTTCCCACAAACTGGGCTACGAATGATGGTGCCCAGACACGCCGTAACAATAATAATATAATTTATTATATTCCTGGCCAAAAGTCATGAGACCTATGACAGACTAACACTGAAAAGTACAAAATTACCTTACAAATAAGTATAATTACATTAAAAAAATAAAGACTTAAAAATAAGCTAAATAATTATATATACTGATGAATAATTATTATTATTATTAGCACCGCGTCTTACTACCCGTTCGGGTTATACGCCCTTACGCTAATGTGTAATGATAGGGTGATTGTGAGATGAAATGAAGGACCTACAGTTTAACGTGGAATCCGAACCACGGTGGAGGCCTGACATTCCCCACATTCACAAGATGTCTTGTCAGAGGTGAAGGAAGGGTTTGGTAATCAGATAAATCTATGCCGGGACCCAGGATTGTACCCCGGCCGCCAGCATAGAAGTCTGACACCT
>CABEEJ010003420.1:41144-82922 GCA_901482245.1 Timema douglasi | reverse complement strand
TTTTTTTAGAAACTCACTGTAAAACATTGTGTATTTTCTTTTATTATATTATTATGCCCGTGCGAAGCCGGAATGGGCTGCTAGTAATGAATAAAATATTAAAATCTCAGTAATTCTATATTAAATGGGTTTTTTTCCAAATACCTTGACAAAATATCATAAGTCATTGACTTTGCAAAGTACCTTTTATGCAGATCAACCAAATCACATTTGAACGACAGCTTATTTAGATAATTTTAACACGTATAAAATATTATATTTAAAAACTGATATTTACAAAAATTGAATACTGTATAGTAGTAATAACAATAATTTCAATTTCCTTTACTATGGCAGTAACATGACCTATAGCATACCAATACGGAAAAATAAACAAGTATACAATATTTTTATATAATATTCAAATAGGGTAAAACGTGTTTAACAAATATTTAAACTAATAAATAAAGACACAAGGTAGTGGCATTGAAGCATAATTTTTAAAATCAAATACCATGAATATTATTTATATAAAACCAATGAATATAAAATCATTTCTAACAATTTTAATTACGATAATGTAATTTAAGTCCTTAATTGTGAAGTAGTTATTTAAACAACTCTCTGAGTTTGGCTCTTCTTTAATGTGTTTTTTTAAATTAAAAGAAAGTCAAATTCACCAAAACTAAGGTTCGCTTTAAGAATATATAACGGCCAAAGTGGATAAGTTTGTAAGAGTTACTGAGAAAAAAAAGTGATTTTTAGAAGCCCAATAAGGGACACGAATGTTCAAGGACAAATTTACAACAACAACAAAAATTGCTACTAAAAATATTTAAAAAATTAAATAGAGCATAACAATAAAGTCTGCATGAGAAGAGCGTTAGGAAATCCGCCAAATTCTGTTTGAATTATAATAAACATGATTAAGAAACAATTGATCATAGTAAGCCAAAACACACTTACGTGAAAGAGTCAGTTATGGTAAATTAATAATAATAATAATAATAATAATAGTGATAATAATGATACGGTGTGCGATTTTGTTCGGGGCCCAAACCTGATGTTTATGCATTTTGCTATACGCAGGGAGCAGAATGGTTGCCTGTGCTACGTCTCTAGGCGGACATTACGTCACGTGCTCTTACAACCTGCGAAAAGCGCACAAAATGACAACCCAAACTAACTTTAAACAATTAAAGCTAAGACTTAGATAATGTAGTTAATAATTTACAAAGGTGTGAGTTCAAATAATGTTCATTTACTCTTTACGAAAGATTCAATTAGAATGTTTTCTAAAATGTTCAACTCTAAACAAGCTATTGTTTTATTTCGTGGCTCTCTACCATTTGTAACGTAATGCCAACCGACCTACAAAATAATCTTTATTTCTAAATCTGGTTTTACTGTGTATGAACATTGAACATGCTAACACAGTGAACTTGGGGGTTTCTAACGTTCAATCTATTTGAATTACTTGCCTCAAACAGTAATCTAATCCGGTGAATCACTTTTCCTAACTGACCATTACTTTGTTTGCTTACGTGTAGAAAGCGGGTCCATGTTAAAAAAACGGGTTAAGAGCCCATCTCAGCCCGAGGATAACACCTAACTTACAATTTAGGTACGGTAGCCCCATGGCTTCTTTGGTGCTGACTGGCAGCTCACAGCTGACGGCTTTGAAAAGTTACCAGACCAAATTATATATCCCTACGCCAAGCCAAATGATCTGCAAAAACATGTGTTTAGCAGCTGTCACTTCTGACAGTCCAAATTTAGGTATATACCTAAATGTTGACTGTCAGAAGTCAGCTGTGAGCTGTCAGTCAGCACCAAAGAAGCCACGGGGCTGCTGTAAAGTAGGCCTACTTAATACAGCTTTAGCCAGGCGTCACAATGGGGTTAGTTTTTCTGTATTATGCTTTATGAAATAGTGTGATTACTGTCTTATGATATTTTAAAAAATTACAACAAATTAAAAAAAAATCATTTTGAAAGTAAATAAACACTAAACCAATACCAATTTTGCTATTAACAAATGTAAAATGCATGAAACCGCACATCGATACATTTTCTTGTTCGAGCTTAATCTTGTTTCCATTTTCTTGGTTAATCGACTGAATCTTAAGGCGGCCGCCTCGGTAAGAGAGAAATTGCCGCTCAGACGTTCAGTTATAACGCAATATATAATTATTTTATGGCTTCTCAGAACACGTGATTAAATGATTGATTGAGATATAATTTGCAGCGAACTCCAATGCTAACCTACTTTCTTACTCTGGTTTCTAAGAGCACGTGACTGAATACTTAGGGTTGTTATTGATTGGGATTATCATTTGTAGTGAACTCCAAATCTCACTTATTTCCCATGGTTTCTCAGAACACGCCACTAAACGCTTTGGGCTGTTAATGATTGTGATATAATTTGTAGTGAACTCCAAATTCCTCCTATTTCTCAGCACGTTGGATGACTCAACGTTCAACGCCCCCCCGAGACGTCACTCTGTGTTGGCAGAGCCACGTTTGATGACTATCCTAGGCGGAGGAAGTACTGCAGACGTCCACTAAGTGTTGGGATGGAGGGAGTAAGAGGTATGGGGGAAGGGGGAGAGAAAGAGGGCAAGGTGTCCTCGGGCGATGAGCTGGTACCGCACGACCGGCCATCCAACAGCCTTCCGGCAACGCCGCACCGGTCTCTTCTTCTGCAAAGGAAGAAAAGAACCGCGCGCTTCGGAGAGTGGTGTAGGTATGTGTGTGTGTGTGTGTGTGAGAGGGGGGTGGGAGGAGGAGTGGTGACCTATTGATCCTAACCTCGGGCGAAACGTGATGGCGGCTAGATGTGTGTGTCTGTCTGTACGTGTGTGCACGGGGAAGGAACAGAGACAAAAGAGTCCCGAGTTCTATTCCCTAGGGCCCATCTGCATAGATAATGATGTTCCCCCTTGAAGCAATTGAGGCTGGCGAACACGTCTATATACCTTTACCTATATATACACATTTACCTTACATAATAGCTATGTAGAGCTGAGACCAAGTTTGTAAAGATACTGTTGTGCAAAAAAAGGGGGTGGGGAAGGAGGAGGGGTCTTCGTAGGAAACAAAAATAAGGGATGCCAAAAAAAATCCAATTAGGTTTATTTCTCATTCATTGTAGAAGAAAAGTACCCATTATAAAGTTGCCTCGGGAGTTAGATCTTGTATATGTGTATATATATATATATACATACACACACTCTTTGGAATTGTTTTTGGAAAATTTGGTGTTTCAGCCTGGGGGCAATTCTAATTATTGTCCTGATAGAATTTCACTTTTGTTTGTTGTTGACTATTCTACGTATTGAATTACTCAGTATAAGACCGGTGAGATAATAGAGCTCTTCAGTACTGTGTGAGTTTCCTTAAGGAAGGATGAAAGGATGCACTGGTTAAGGTAAGTATTTTTGTAGCTTTTAAATTAAAAAGATATTTGGCCTAAATACATAAAATATTGCCTCAGTAGAGTCATTCCTCAGTATATTCAGGCCTAAATAAATAAAATATTGCCTCAGTAGAGTTATTCCTCGGTAGATTCAGGCCTAAATAAATAAAATATTGCCTCAGTAGAGTCATTCCTCAGTGGATTAATTTAATTTGATTTTCTATAAGGTGACATGGTGGTCTAGGGGTAAGGTGTCAGATTTTTGTGCTGGAGGTCCTAGGTTCAATTCTCGGCTCCGGCACAGATTTATCTGATTGACAAACTCTTCCTTCACCTCTAACAAGAAGTGTATTAATCACAATTTGTGAACGTGTGGAATGCCAATCCTCCACCGTGGTTTGAATTCCACGTCAAACTGTAGGTCCTCCATTTCATCTCACAATCACTCTACCATTACACATTAGCGTAAGTGCGTGTAGCCCGAACGGGTAGTAAGATGCGGTGCCAATAATAATAATTTCCTATACTTAGCAAACTCAAAAGTTCTTGAATATTTGTTATGAGTATCACGTGATCTGACTAGAATTTTTAATATATTTTTTATTCGTTGCTATGTTATGTTAAACTATGCTCATGATAAATATTCAAGTACCGTTGATCTAATTGAATTAAAAGCATCAAATGGAGCAATCGATATGTATAATTTGATGGGCTGATTTCCGGTATTTTAAATTACTAAGAAAACATGAATGAACCTATTTTGACTAACTAACGCCCATTTTAAAGCTTGGGGGGCAAGGATATAGACAAAAATAGTAGCCTCCTATTTGCTTACATTGCCATGGAAACCCTGATTTGTGTTTGCTTATCTCTTTGGTTAAAAATAAAGATAGCTCAATTCTTATTAAGTGGTATGGTGCATTAAGTACAGAATATATATGATTTAGTACCACGTCTTACTACCTGTTCAGGCTATACACTAAGAACAAGTAGAAAAAAGAACTGGGGGAGGGGTCGTTATAAATTTCTCATTGGGGTGTGAAAGGGGGGAGGGTAAGGAATAGGTTTTTATTCAAATTAAACACTGAAATATCAAAAATATGGCGTTGATAACCTTTGACTAGAAACTCGAGTGAGGCTTCATTCTGTAGAACTCTCCCCCNCCCCCCCCCCCCCCCTTTTCAATTTTTTCTCTTTTTTTAATACAGTTTAACATAACAATCTGCAACCATCACTGCAACGATCCACTAGTATTTTATTTATTTTGGTAAAAATAGTTTCTTGACTATTAAAACTGAAATAATACTTACAGTAGCCCCATGGCTTCTTTGATGCTGAGTAACAGCTAACAGCTGACGGCTTTGAAAAGTTACCAGACCAGATTATGTATCCCTACGCTGAACCATATGATCTGCAAAAATATGTTTTTATCAGCTGTCCCTTCTGACAGTCAAAAGTTAGGTATATACCTAAATGTTGACTGTCAGAAGTCAGCTGTGAACTGTCAGTCAGCACCAAAAAAGCCATGGGGCTACTGTACCTTAATTAGTATTTCGCCTCAAGCTGTATATATATAATATAATATATATCTATATACAAAAATACATATTTTGTGCTTATCTCAGGAAGTTGTAAAGATGAGAGTAAGATATTGTAGAATGGGAACTGATTGAATCAATTTTTAGTTTAAGATAATTCATCTTTTGCAAGTAATATAGTAGAGTTTTCACATAATATAGGTTATATGATGTTTAAACTTTTTTTAAATATAACATTGAAACATTTTACTTCAGACCGTAAAGTTTGGATTGAAATCCCTGCCTACTGATCTGCAGGTTGTATCCCACATGTGATTTATATCCAATCGCTTTCAACGATATGCATGTGCAGTTCCTCTACGTGTCCCCTTCTAATCCCTAGATTTTAGTTTAAATCGTTTATAACCAGAATCAGTGAGCACGTGGGCTAAAGAATCCCCTTCATCTGGTTGAGCTTAGAATCCTGGCCAGTTTTTATTTCTAAATGATTTTATCACCCTCCCTCCATGCAAATTGAGGTGTATTTTCTCTAATTTGTTTTCCTTCCCCGTTTTTACCTTATTAGTGTAAAATTTATGCGTATAGCCTTATAGGATGGTTTGATTTAAAGCACACACACAAAAAAAAAAGAATAGTTACAAAAAAGAAAGAATAAAAAACAAAACCCTTAAGAAACGAATAAATAAATGGAAACACTAAAACTTTATCTCAAACTTACGTCAGAGAGTGATGAATCATGAGGTAAACTTCTCTTAAATCTCTTAAGGGGAGAATTACGTCATTTATGGGAGCAGGGCGCATGCGCGAAGAAAAAGACAAAACATAAATCGTTTGGAAAAAAAGAGATGGTGCCCGAAGGACATTCTGAAATACTTTTTTGAGTAGGTTTTTTTGTTTCACCGATTGTTGGGTCCGGCGCCTTTGGTGGCTGCGTGCGTGGGGGTGTGTGGGTGTGTAGGGGTGGAATGAAGAGGGGAGTCCCCCCCAGCGCTTGTTAAGAGCATTCCAGCAAGGATCGCTCATAAAACATGATGGTCAAAGTCTTGGATGACCTCTCGAGAAGCGTTGCTTCCTTCTATTTCCAGTGAGCAGCAGTGTCAGTATATAAATTGGAGGGGACTGCTTATCGCACTGAATCAGGGTAATCTTTTATTAATAATTATCCTGCTTTAAGGTTTATTAGCTCAAAAAAAAAAAAATCTTTCCTGCAAGCATATTTTGGTAGGAAGGGCCTTGTAAAAGGCAATTTTTCATATAATTATCCTAAAATATAGTAAGATTCTGGTATTTAAAAAAAAGGCCTTCTGGAACGTCCATCCTATCAAAAGCTTCCTATAACAACACTTGTGACCTAAGCGCTCCCTCCCTTAACTATAATGTATCGTAAGGAGTTGTTATATCTTCAAAGCTACTTCCAACCGACAATTTACAAAAATATACATAAACAGAAAAAAACTAAGTCTTTATGAAAAAGGGTTTTAGATCTAAGCTTCCTCTAAATAATACAGTAATTATTTCATATGTTCAGATCAGACAATTTTAAGATAGTTGAGAATTTTAAACCGTGTGGCCTGACAGCGATTGAGACTTACTCGCTGACTTGAGGTGGCCACCTTAAGGTGGGGATGTAAGGGACGCGAGAAAAGGTAACGGTTTTGCAGTTTTTTTATGTTAAAACTTTTTTTTGGTCTGAATAAATAAAATATTGCTTCAATGCAAACATAAGAGTTTAATTTTCTTCACCTCAACAGTTTTTGAATAACGGTCAAGGATGTACTGGAGTTTAATGACAACTTTTTCTCTTCATTTAATACCACAATGCTCATGACAGATATTCAACAACCGTTGATATCACCCCGTGTTGACAGATATTCAACACCCCGTGTAAAACAATTTAAACTATGTTTTTACTAGAGCAAGATTTTAATTATTTTGGGACCCGCCTCGGTGGCGTAGTTGGCTAACGCGCTTGTCGTGTTGAGCTCGACTGCTGAGGATGGGGAGATCGAGGTTCGAATCTTGGTTGGGTAAACTGGGGGTTGTTTATCCTAAATGGTTTTCCACTCTCCCTCCACGCAAATGCGGGTTCACTTCCTCTACTTAAACCTTCCCAATTCCTAAACCATTAGAGTAATTAGTACTTAAAAGCGTATAACCCGAACGGGTAGTAAGACGCGGTGCTAAATATTATTATTATTATTATTAATTATTTTGGACAAAAATTTTTTGCTATAAACTTTGCAAAAACACTGACCTTTTCTTGCGTTCCCTCTATTCACATTGTAAGAGCAAGGCACTAATTGAAAAGTGCCGTATTAGCGAGGTGCGTTAAAGCGAATAGAAAAATTCTAGTTCAAACTCTGCAACGCAGATAATCAAAGACATTTCGTCAGAAAATTAAACGAAACGTATCTGCTGAAGAAATGCATTTATTTATTTAGTCCAAATACATAGTCAATTTAAAACAAATAAAAACTGTAAGAAAAATACTGGTATAAACTCTCGTTATCTTCCATCTTACCTTAATCCATGGCCAAACCTCAAATCCTCGAGGCTAAGGGGGAAACCTATATTATAAAGATCAGTACGAGGGGAGCCGGGGGGCAGGTAAAATAAAAACGCCACAACATATCTTCTTTAACGTGCTTATATGTAAATGTGTGTGGGTGTGCGGGCCTGTCTCACCTTGGATACTAACTCTCATTCTGGTCACTAGGAGCGTTTTATCACCGCCCTCCCCCCCACTTGGCCTCACGGAGGATCGTGCCAGACTGCTTGTGCCATCGAGTGGTGTGTAGTGTTTTACCCTAACCAACACGCCGAGTTTCTCTCGAGTGACCAACTAGGTGAAAACAAGATGTTATTAATTGTTTGAAGTAAATCTTGACAATGGAGACCTTAAAAATGATTGGGGGAGAATGTGAATTGAGGTTTGTAATTTTGCAGTATTTAAGACAAAACTAGAAGACTACTAGTCTCTCTTAAGACAATTTGAATAAATTTGGAAATCAGAGAAAAGTTCCTAAAGGCATATGTTTGAAGCGTCGCGCTTTATGAATATGTATTATTATTATTATTATTATTATTAGCACCGCGTCTTACTACCCGTTCGGGCTATACGCACTTACGCTAATGTGTAATGGTAGGGTGATTGTGAGATGAAATGGAGGACCTACAGTTTAACGTGGAATCCAAACCACGGTGGAGGCCTGGCATTCCTCACATTCACAAGATGTCTTGTCAGAGGTGAAGGAAGGGTTTTGTAATCAGATAAATCTTTGCCGGATCCGAGGATTGAACCCCGGCCGCCAGCATAGGAGTCTAACACCTTACCCCTAGACCGCCAGGTCACCTTTATAAATATGAAATATGGACTATTGGTATGATTGAAAGGAAATGATTAAAAGCATTTGAAATGTGGTGATATAAAAGAATGTTGAAACTATCGTGGATAAAAATGGAGATGTTATCAAATACAGAAGTGCAAAGAAAGGCAAATGAAGAAATAAAACTTTGGAATGGTATACAGCAAAGAAAAGTTAAAATGGCAGGCTTTGTACCGAGACATGATAGTTTGACGAACATATTTATAGAAGGATATATGGAAAGAAGAAATTCAAGAGGCAAACTAAGACTGCGAACGATGTTACAAGGATGTAAGAAATTTAGCTCAGGAAAGACAAAAGTGGAAAGCTGCAGCCAACTAATCGCAATATTGATAGCCTAATGAATGAATAAAAAATATATATATTTCTCTCTCTATTAGATCACATTTATTTCAATTTTCAACGTATAGTAATTTCAAAAGTTCTTGAATATCTGTTATTGACATCGCGGCATTTGACATAAACATTTTAAATGAAAAGAAAAAGTCATGTATAAGATATGCAATACCAAAGACAGATGTTCAAGAACGGTTAAGAAGTATATTTACAGTTATTATAGATGTGTATACTATTAAATATAGCGATATTGGATTTATTTTGGCTAAACACTTTTTTTTTGTAATAACAACTGAAAAGAAACGGACACACGTTCCCTCATCTCCGAACTGAGTGAGGTTGTGTCAACCAGATGCTAGGTCATGATATAATTTGAGTAAGACTTTACCTACTGTACATGTAAAATGAAATATAATTTTAATAATAACCTTGGATCCACTTTGGTGGTAAAATGATCTAAGGCGTGATTCTAGCAGTACAGTAGACCAGCGTTTTTCAAAACTATGCTCCACGGAGCCCTTTGGCTTCACCATAGTTGTATTAAAATGTTTATAATATTATTCTTTATTTGTTTTTCAAACTATAAAATAACATCAGTAATTAGGATTGCGTTGACATCGGTGGCTTTGGGGTAAACTTCTAGCCTCAGAACCCAATTTTCGTGAGTTAGTATCCAACCGGGGTCAATGTAGATTGTGGCATGTAAAATAACCCTGGAAGGTATGTGAAAACACCTTACCTGGCAGAATAATTGGTAGACCCTTTTTAGCTCGCTCATAGAAATTCTCGCGTGCTGACATAATCAGTCTTCAGAAAGTACACGTTAAATACAGTACTTCAAATAAATAAATACCGGTAAATAAATAAAATAATTTAGGATTGCCCCCCTTTGCTCTAACAAGTTTAGGAACCCCTGGATTAGATTACAGATGATGGGAATATCCAGGTTCGAATCCCGGTCGGGTGAACTAGGGGTAGTTTTTCTTACATGGTTTCCCACGACACCTCGACGCAAATGCAGGTGGAATTCCTTTTATATATTATAAAATCCTTTGATTTAGTTTTTAAATATCACTTACACACAACATTTCTAAGTCAATGGAACCGACAGATTATATTCAGCGCACGGCTTATATACAAGCTAACTTAAATCTAGAAGAGACACAACGCTTAGCCCCAGGCCGTTAATTCATCACTGTGAAATGGGAAGCCCAAATTTCACCAACAATAACATCTCTTTTGGCCATGCCAGGAATTGAACCTAGTGCCATTAACTAAGTATGCAGACACGCTTCCGACTGAGCTAAAGTGTTGGTAAGCATAGCATGATCAGTAACCAACGAGAAAATCGTATTAAATAAAATTGTGCATGGACATACTATATTATTATTATTCACCGAGTCTTATTACCCGTTCGGGTTATACGCACTTACGCTAATGTGTTAATGGTAGGGTGATTGTGAGATGAAATGAAGGACCTACAGTTTAACGTGGAATCCGAACCGCGGTGGAGGCCTGACATTCCACACACTCACAAGTTGTGATTAATACACGTCTTGTCAGAGGTGAAGGAAGGGTTTGGCAATCAGATAAATCTGTGCCGGGACCGAGGATAGAACCCCGGACTCTAGCACAGAAGTCAGACACCTTACCCCTGATCCACCAGGTCACCCAATACTATATCATTATAAAACAACAACAGAAGGTTCCTTACTCGAGCAACTTATCTAGACTCTCTGTATTCACACTCGTTCATAAACATGATCTCTGTCCCATGGGTGATAATAAAGTTTGTAGAAGACCTTCGGGCCGCATTATTTCAGGATGGCAATCATTAACATGAGAAAAAGATCGCCCCTAGGCCTACGTGCTCAGATCGGCCATGAACAAAGAGCCTTTAGTCTTTGTTTCCATGTGATGAGATTAAAGCGAGGCCAAAGCAAGGAGGCCCGCACACATATCATAAACTACGTGCGTCACACATTTTCAACGCCCGCTAGAGGAAAGTGGAAGCGATAACATTCTGGAGTGTGCGCTAGCGATCTCAGAGGGTTGTTAACACTCAATTTGATCGCGAAAGCCGATTACAATAGACGTGTTTATTTCATGTTGGGAAAAATTGTTTTTTTTTATAACAACAACAACCGCCATCATCAGACCCGCTTCGATTGCCAAATGGTCTAAAAAGCGTGACTCCCACTCAATAGACTAGCCTGGCGACGATAGGTAGGTAGATTGGGGCTCAAATCCTGGTCGGGTGTTCTGAGGGCTTATTTTCCTAAATGGTTTACCACTCTTCCTCCATGCAAATTTTACAATTTACTTTCCTCATTTTTACTTTTTTTTTCTTAATTTATTTGAGGTATTCAACGAGCACTTTCTGAATCGAATGATTATAACAGCACAAGACTCATAAACTAACTTAAATATAGAACATGCACAACATCCAGCCCCCAACCGTTAATTCATATCTGTAAAAGGGTACATCCACATTTTACTAGTTATAAATTTTTCAGCCCTGCTGGGAATCGAACCTGGAACCCTTAACTCAGTATACTGGCACGTTACCAACTGAGCTAAGGTCTCAAATTCATTTTTACTCTATTGGTGAATGGGTAGTAAGACGCGATAATTAAGTATATGATTGTACACTTACTAAACTCAAAGAAGCAGGCCTACATAATTTTAGTTGTTTTTACAGTGACTTTTTTTTTTAATCAAAAAGGTAATGCTATCAAATTATCTTTCAATTATTTTTGTGCGGAATAAACTGAAGTTAGTTAATTGCTCAATATTTGTATAGAATAAAATGTTCAAATGGTTTATCTCATCACAATATTTCAATAATTTCGATCACAACCATTTAACTATAGTCTTAAATATATTATATTAAAAAAAAACTTCATTGTGTGAACCCGCAAGTGAGCTGTACCGACCGAGCGGCCGCCACCGTAAGCAATGCTAGTGCCAACATTTGCGGATAGAGGGTGTCATGTGGTCAACACAAAGAGCCCTCCTGCCGTTAGTCTTAGTTTTATAGACCAGAGCTGCTACTTCCTTATTCAAATAGCTCCTCATTTAACTATACTTTTAAATGTAATGATGGATTAAATAGCAAATTTATTATATTTGTTAATTACGGTTGTAGCTGCATCTAAATATAATATTTTTAAAATTTAGAAATACATCTGAGCACGGGAATTGAACCCGGGACTGTTGGCTTCGTACGCCAATGCTTTAACTCCAGTGGTTAGATTATTGGCGTAGGCCTTAATTTAAATGTAATGCCAAATTAAATGATACAACAACGGTAACACAAAAAGTAAGTAATTATATATATGAAAATTATGTTGTACAAATATTGGAATTTTTGCTTCGGTTATTTATATTCTAATGTCCCTTTTCCAAAAAGTATTCCGTTAAAATATACAGTCTGATTTAAAAAAAAAGTTTGTTGTTTAAGTAAAACTTCTAGCGAGTGTTTTTTTTAATAAATATCTTTCAGAATAAATTCAGGTTTTATAAGACTTAATAATATTTTATTTGATGATATATATATTTTAACGCGACTTGTATTACCGTTTGGCCTACCTACAACTTGCACGAGAAAGGGAAGTTTTAAAGACATACCATACCGTAAATTAAAAATCAAAAGAATGCAAATGGGCATTTTTTTACTTCGAGTAGAGTTGTAATTGTGTTTAAATGAGAATATCGAGTTTTACTTAAGTTCGAGAAGTATTGACACAGTGATATATAATCTTTTTGTACCCCCATATATATATATATATATTAAAACCCAACTAATATTATAATAGCATAGAATAGCGCCATCTATGAAGTATAAAACAAACGTAAAACCTCACATATTCTGGCTGTGCCTTTGGCAAATTACTTTTATTCAGATTTGGGAAAACTACAATACTAATTACTGATGATATTTTATAGTATTACAAATAAATAAATAAAAAATATTATAGAATTGCCTCGCACCCAAGATACCTATGAAGTGGTGGACCCCACTTTGAAAAACTCTGCCTTAGTGGTATTCAAACTAGGGTGCACGTACCTCCAGGGATAAGCAAATACATTTTAGAGGGTATATAATAAAAAAAAAGTATATACGTATATATTTCTCCTTTAAAATTATTATTTAATTAATTATTTTGGATGTAATTTATTTTATATGAAACTATAGAGTATGTAAAATGTATAGCTTGTGATTCACACCTATAACTTTGGAGGTATACTTTTATGGGGGTACGCAAGCAAGTAAGGTAAAATACTACGGCCTTGAGGTGGGAGTGTAAGGAACGAGAGAAAATTCCAGAGTTTTTGCAATTTTTATAAAAAACAACATTTTTTTGCTTAAAATAAATTAAATATAGCTTCTATAAAAACATAGAATTTAATTTTCTTCACATGGTGATATCAACAGTTGTTGAATATCTGTCAAGGGTATCCTGGAATTTAACAACATTTTCTCTTCATTTAAAAAAAAGTGTCGCATTAAGGGCAAAAAGAGAAAAAATCGATTTTCCCAAAATCGGCTCTAACGATTTTGATTAGATTTCATTTCTAAATATTACATATAAAATGGGTACCATAAATATTTCGGTAAAATGACTTTAAGGGCTCCGGTCTGATGCGTAAATTCTCAATTTTTTTTATCATATCACCGAAACTATTTGAGATATGAAATTACTGATCATTGAAAACATGTAGATCTATTTATAATACAAATATTTTATTCGAAACATATTTTTATAAAACCAATAACTTTCAAGCTATACATACATATATATATATATTTTAAATTTTCGAACACTAAAGGTATTGCGACCGTAAAAAAATGTTTTAACGCAATACTTCTCCAATGCCATAGATTAATTAAATATAAGTAAGTCTCTCAAAAAGTTTGTTATTTTTACTTTAACCTCTTAGGGGAAATGTTTGTACAACAATGATATATCTCCTTCACTTTAGACTATGCCGCTATGTTCATGATAGATATTCGACAACCTGTTGATATCACCATGTTAAGGGAATTAAACTCTATGTTTGTTTCTACTGGAGCAATATTTTTGTGGGAAAAAAATGTTTTTGATATAAAAACTATATAAAAACACTGATCTTTTCTCGAGTCCCTTACATCTCCATCTTAAACCATATGACCACCGAGGCGGGTAGAATCAGGAACTATTATACCAATCCTACCGGTGCCCTTCATTGATCAAAGGTGTTTTTTTTCCCATCATGAGATAATGGTTCAACTTTAATATTTATAGCTAGTACCTAGCTAACTCGTGAAAGCTCGAGGACAGTCACTAAATAAAAAACATGTATGTGAGAGGGAGGAGAAGAAGAAAAGTTTTTTTTTTCTCAAGTGAACTAGTTGGCTATGTTCCTATTTAGGTTTGATTTGTTAGTCAGCTCATATTTGTGTCAATTTACCAGCTACTTTTGAAGGACTGTCCTTGGATTCCAAGAATGTACAACCATGGATGGAAGAGAAGTGGATCTCTTATTCTCCAAGCTCTATCTAATACAGTCTAATCTTCATAGCAAGAGTCTTTTTAAAAAAAATAACAAATATATATTTTTATGAGCAAAATTGATAACCATTCACCATATTTATTGTGTTATTTTATAGGTATCGATAATCTCAATCAAAAGTGCCAGCTGCAGATAACATGACTTGACGTATGAATATGTTTAAGTAGTTTTATTACCCATATGAATGGTCGAATGCTCTAACAGAATGCACCACTCTCGTGTTAAACTGGAGGTAAAGGGAAAATCGTGGATTAAATCACAGTTGAATGTACTTAATATATTACTTACCCCCCCTCCCCCAATGTTTACTCGCTCTTTCTTCGCGCAATTCCAGGAACACTTCCATAAATATCTACAGTAGCCCCATGGCTTCTTTGGTGCTGACTGACAGCTCACAGCTGACTTCTGAAAGTCAACATTTAGGTATAAATTTTGACTGTCAGAAGTAACAGCCTCTAAACACACGTTTTTGCAGATCATATGGTTCGGCGTAGGGGTACATAATTTGGTCTGTTAACTTTTCAAAGCCGTCAGCTGTCAGCTGTAAGTCAGCAACAAAGAAGCCATGGGGCTACTGTACCTTTCGCTTTCCCTATTATTTTAACGTAACTAATTTAACTGTATAGCCCGGAAGGCTACCAAGGCTTGGTGCTAACAAAGATAAGTTAAAGTAACTTTTCAAACGGTCAAACCTTGGACGTAAGACGCATCAGCCAATAAGGTTGCGTGGAGAGGTTCTACCTAATTAAAACGTCAGTTGGCACAGCAGACTGAAAATACATTTATGTTCATATTTGATATTGTCTTCTAGTATTTTTTTTTATCACCGCGTCTTACTACCCGTTCGGGTTATACGCACTTACGCTAATGTGTAATGGTAGGGTGGTTGTGAGATGAAATGGAGGACTTACAGTTTAACGTGAGACCCGAACCACGGTGGAGTCTTGGCATTCCCCACATCCACAAGATGTCTTGTGAGAGGTGAAGGAAGGGTTTGGCAATCAGATAAATCTGTGCCGGGACCGAGGATTGAACCCCAAACCCCCAGCACAGAAGTGTGACACCTTACCCCTAGAACACCAGGTCATCTGTCTTGTCGTGGCCATACTTGTTTGTTACATATGGATATTCATTTTTTTAACGTAAAGGACTACGATTGTATAATATGGTTGAAAATGAAGGGGAAAATATTTGGTTTCTGTTATTTAAAAGTACTTCTACCCTAATATTCATGAATATAATAAACCGAGAGCCAAATAAAGAATTTAATCTTATTTAATAATGTAGGCATAATCTAAATAAGATTAATTTTTTTTTCAAAATATACAATTTAATATACGTTGTGTTCTTTTGAGTGTTCCCTTGTATGAAGTATTTGTATTAATCTTGTTTACAATAGCAAAGGGGTTGTACCAGCTTCTAGGAATAAATAAATTATACGGAACTCCGCACGGACTTTCTCGCTCTATAGTTTAAAAATGGAGATATCTACTCAAACTCGTAATATATGTGAAACGAAATAGTATACACTAGCAAACCCAAGCATAAATTGCACTATAGTTGCGTAAAACATTTTAAGTCCCGGTTTTAAATGTTATGATTTTAATTTTTAAAGAATTAATGTCCTCATTTGTATGTTTGGACCAATAAAAAATATAGATTTTGGTCGAATAAAATATCTGTATTATAAATATATCTACATTAATGCAATTATCAGTAATTTCATATCGCAAATAATTTTGGAGACATGATAAAAAACGAGAATTTACGCATCAGACCGGAGCCCTTAAAGTCATTTTGCTGAAATATTGAGGGTACCAATTTTATTTGTAATATTTATAAATGTATAAAAATGAAATTTAATCAAAATCGTTAGAGCCGATTTTGAGAAAATCGACTTTTTCTCTTTTTGCCCTTCTATAAACTACCCTTAATTTTTAGGGTTGGACATCCAATTCCATAATCACCTTGGGGCAACCCTATGTAAACCCTAGATACCAAGTTTTAGCCCAATCGGTAAAATAGTTTAGGCTCTAGTCTTTACACTACCGGCTTTCTAGGTCTGTCGTAGCTTCATATCTACACTAATATTATAAAGAGGAAAGATTTGATTTTTTGTTTGTAATGGATAAACTCATAAACTACAGAACCGATTTTAAAAATTCTTTCACCAATATAAAGCTACATTATCAGCGAGTAACATAGGATATATTTTATTTTGAAAATTTAATTTATTCCTCATAAAAATGTCGATAGTCACGCATATTTTATGGTAGAGTCTATGATGATTCTTCAATATGTGTGTTGAAAATAATAATGCCGGGAGGGGGGGAGGGGGGTGAAGGGTCTAGTTTCTTATAATCTAACTTAAGACTAGGATAGGCACAAAATCCCGTCCCCGGCCATTAATCTATCACTGTGAAAGGGTAAACCCACATTTTACCAATGATACATTTTTCGACTATGCCTGGAATCGGACCTGGGACCTTTAGATCAGTAGACTTACAAGCTGCCAACTGAGCAAAGGTGTTGAATATTTCTAAATACTGATGCTATTTGTGAAAGAACAAATAAAGAATATAACCCGCCTCGTTGGCGTAGTTGGCTAACGCGCTTCTCGTGTTGAGCTCGACTGCTGAGGACGGGGAGATCGAGGTTCGAATCTCGTTCGGGTGAACTAGGGGGGGTGTTTCCTAAATGGTTTTCCACTCTCCCTCCACGCAAATGCGGGTTCACTTCCTCTAATTCAACCTTCCCAATTCCTATTTCCCAATTCCTAATCCATTAGAGTAATTAGTACTTAAAAGCGTATAACCTGAACGGGTAGTAAGACGCGGTGCTAAATATTATTAAATATTATTATTAAATAAAGAATATTATAAAATTCACAAATGGATCTTTAGATAAATATGGCGCAGCCCGGGTGCTCTAAAGAGCAGAGTTTGAAAAAGGCTGCCTCAGACCAATGGTCTCAAACTCAAATTAATAGAAGGGCAAGATTCACAAGCTAGGTCTATATTGTGGGCCACATAGATTATTATTATTATCTGGCACCGCGTCTTACTACCCGTTCGGGTTGTACGCTTTAAGTACTAATCACGCTAATGGATTAGGAGAATTGGGAAGGTTGAATTAGAGGAAGTGAACCCACATTTTTACGTGGAAGGAGAGTGGAAAACCATTTGGGAAAAATTACCTACAATTCATCCGATCGAGATTCGAATTTTGATCTCCCCGTCCTCAGTAAACAAATTTCAGACCTCTACGTGTGGTCATAGCTCCTAAATGGGTGATATGGGGGCTCCAACTATTATTGTCACTCTACAATTTACTCTTTTTTGCTAATTTTTATGAAAAAATAAAATTGTATATTTGATATTTGGCTGGAATTTTCTATCAACATATTTGATTATTCAATATCCAAGTTATCGGAGATAAAAATTATAAAATGTATAATTCTTCTCATTCCTTCTTCAACATATTTTTTTTCATTTTGTTTTGTTCAAGAAACTTGTGAAAAATCTAATGTTTATTTTCAATTGGTTTAGCTAATCCAACTAACTTTTTATTTTTGTTATTTTTTCAGAAAAATTTCTTTGCAAAAATTGGCTTTTGAAACTCTTATAATTAGCTCAGAGTTAAGTTGATTTACTATAAAATTCCCTCCCACAAGGTTAAATTCCTGAAATTTTCTCTCATGGAGGAAGTAGAGAGGGGGGTTGCCACACACCCGGCAGATGGGAATCCAATCTGCCCCCATTCGGAAAACCCACATGGGTGCCCTTAGGTGCGGTAGATATCACGCCATGCTCATGGCAGACACACAGATACACAAACTCTTAGGCCCAATTTTACAATGTCATGTTAATCTATTTGTTAGGGCTTAACATGAGGTTAAGCGATAACGACCACTACTTTTGATTTTACAATGTTTGGTTAGCGCTAATGTTCACGTAAATGTGCTCGTAAAGTTAACGCGAGGTCTACCTTCCGGTTAGCAAATATAACGTCCACATTAACAACGTTAAACACTCCGCCATATTGTTTTCAAGGCAATTGTTGTTATTATTAAAGTGAGGTTACTTTTATTTATATTATGAAATGGCTGATTTATTGTATGATTATGACTACTTTGATTAATTAATTCAATCAGCAACATTTCCTCTTCTTTGCTAAAATTGTCACTTCGTTCGCGTTTATGATTCTCAACAGACATTTTAGCAGGAAAATAAATACGATAAACTATAGTAGATAACCTCAACAAATTTGATGAATTGAACTCGTTTTGATTGATTTTTTTCATAACAGTTCCATAGACGTTGTAATGACTTGGTTATATTCTCTATGGTCAGGCTAGGCCAATCAAAAGCTTTGACACAAATCTAGCGCTCCGAGAAAGTTAACGCTAAGAACTAATGGAAGGCACCTATCCGTAATTTGACGCACACATAAAAATGGTATTGTAAAATGCAACGCTAAGTTTAACCAACGGTTATACTTTACATACGGTTAAGTTACGAGGACTTTAACGTGACATTGTAAGATTGGGCCTTAATTTTATTAATACACATATGTGTAAAGAAAGCATCTCAGGACAGCAGGGAAGTGTCAAGGCCGTAGTCAGGGGGGGAAAGGCGAAGTTGGGGGCTCAAACCACCCCTACCCCCGAAATTTAGTGAACAAAATATATATGACTGTATTTATTGTTCAAACAATATCAAAATTAAGGAAAAAGTACAAATTAGGTTTGTTGTGCTACCATTAAAAAAACACTTCAGAGAGCTTCTAGAGGTGTTTAATATTTAGAAATATTTCTATCCTTCGGCAATTACAGTGTGATGTTGCCATAAATAAAAATTCAGTTAGCTTCTAGAACTGTTTAATATTTAGAATTTTTTCTAGCCCCTGGAAATTGGGGAATGTGCCCCCTCAATCCACCCCTGAAATTATTGGCTGACCTCGGCCTTGTTGTTCAATAGGTTTGTAAGAGACTTACTATGGAGAAGAGAAGTGCCCTTGAAGCGTAAGGAGGTGTTGTACAGGGCGTACCTTTTACCCATTGTCATATATGCAGCAGAAACATTGACAATGAATGTAAGAAAGACTAGGAAAGTGGAGGCCATGGGAATGGAGTTTGTGAGAAGTACGCGAGGAGAAACAAGATTAGGGATGACGTTATCTGGAATAGAGTGGGGGTACAGGGAGTACATGAGATAGTAGAGGAAGCAAGATTGAGAGGGTATGGGCATGTAATGAGTGTGAAAAAGGAGATAATTCCAAAGAAAATGTTGGCAACGAATGTAGGAAAAAGACCGCAAGGGAGGCAAATAAAGAGATGGGAGGAGCAGATCACAAAAAGTGTTCAAAATGGAAGAAATTAAATGAGGAAGAATGGCGGAAGGAATTAGTAAGGTTGAGGCATTTTACTATACTGACCCGGTCACAAGCTAGAAAGAGTTGATGATGATGATGATGGAAAGTATGTTTTTGTGCGTATATGACTGCAATGCGGATAGTAGACCTAATATAAAAGTTTTGCAGGCAAGAGGATTGGTCAGATATATCTCGCTGACCTGATGTGACCTGCGAGCCGTGAGTTTGCTTACCCTGCCTTGCACCATTCGATCACCGAAGCAGTTTATATTCGTTCTGTGTTATGCGTTATGTATAAATATAAAACCAGTCGTGGCATGCCTTCTATTTACTCTAAGCCTAGTGACAATTTACTTGAGGCCTTTTCTTGGGCTGTAGGTTATTTCTATAAATTTTACAACGAATTATTTAACGGATGGGATTTACTTACTTAATGTCTTGTATCTTTCTGGTAGCAACACAAAGTTGTTGTTTTTTATAGAGCTTGCGGACACTTCTTTATTGAAGGTTTGTAATTACGTCTTCCCTTGGATCACCGCACAACCTCTAATTAAGTTGTTAATCAACCCGGTAGCTAAATAATAATAATAATAATAATAATAATAAAATTGACATCGCAACCGACAGTAAAGAAAAGAATAAATAAAAAGACCCTCTCGTTCTTTAAATCATAACTAATTGTAATAAAGTAAAACGTTTCTATTTTACTCTTACAATCTTTTCAACGTAACTTGCATTTTATATTAAAAAGTTTGTTCTGTTTAGTATCAAGAAGTCTTCCAACATAAAAATTGTTTTCGACATTTGTAATGGGGTGGAGGTTTTTTTTTGTTTACTTTGTTGCGTGGAAGTGTGGGTGTGGCGGATGTGAGAAAAGACAAGGGTTTTGCAGTTTTTATAACAACACTTTTTTTGGGTAGAAATAAATATTAAATATTGCTCACAGTAAAAATAGTAGAGTTTACTTTTCTTCACATGGTGATATCAACAGTTGTTGAATTTACTGTCGTGAGCATAACGCCGTTACGCGAGAAACTTTTTAAATGAAGAGGAAAAGCTGTCATTTAATTCTAGGACACTCTTGCCAGATATTCAAGAATTAATGATTATTACCACGCGAAGTTTCTTATGTTTCTAAGCAATATTGGGTTTATTTTAACCAAACAAATGTTTTTCTATCAAAACTGCCAATACACTAACCTTTTCTCGCGTCACCTACATCCACACCTTGTAGTAAATATCTGTTCAAAGGATGGAAATAAAAATATTAAACGGTGTAATTTCTCATTTCACTGGGTAGTATGTTTATTTTTAAAATTTTGTGTCACCGCGTCTTACTACCCGTGCGGACTATACCCATATTATTAGTTATATTTTTGGGCTAGAAAATTGGAAGGTAGAATATAGGTGAAATGTGACCTCATTTGCGTGTGAGTAAGGGGTAAGAGGAGTCATTAAAAAAAAGTCTCAACACACTCAGCAGGTATTCAAACTCAGATCGTTCAGTCAGTCGATTGAGAGAGTGATGACTTAAGGTGAGATGGAAGGATATGCGAGAAAAATCCAGTGTTTTTGGAATTTTTATAGCAAAACTCTTTTTTTTTTGTCAAAATAAATCAAATATCGCTACCTTCAGGGGACGCTACACAGGTGGCATTTGCCGAATATAACAATTTTTCATCTTTTTGCAAACCTCTTGCCAAACTGTTTGTCGAATAATAAGCACACATACACACACATGCACCTATTTTTTCGATTTCCAAGA
Organism: Timema douglasi; assembly: GCA_901482245.1. Classification (NCBI taxonomy): domain Eukaryota; kingdom Metazoa; phylum Arthropoda; class Insecta; order Phasmatodea; family Timematidae; genus Timema; species Timema douglasi. The sequence goes on along the minus strand of CABEEJ010003420.1, from coordinate 61,571 downwards.
TACAAGAATTTGGCCGTCGAGAGAAGCGAAACTTCGTGCTAAATATGGAGGCTGAAATAGAAAATAATTGTAACCTACAAATTGCTGCAGATTTTCTTTAACTTTATTTATACATGCTATTAACGTTTCCATTAAATTATTTTTTAAAGCCATTAAGAGAATAATTCACGCGAAATTGTTATTGAATATGCTTCCAGACATTGTTTTATTTGATTAACTCCTATTTTTATGTAAACTATGAGCTATATTTAATGTAGTATGATATTTTTCATCGAAATCCAAAAATTTCAAGACTAAGTCATTGTACTGTTCCATTTCCAAAGTAGACACAATACACCACTACCTGCTTCGGTGGCCGCATGGTCTAAGGCGTCACTCTCACAATATACTTGAATACCGTTGACAGGAATATCGGGGTTGAAATCCCAGTTGGGTGTACTGAGGGTGGTTTTTTCTAAATGGTTTTCCATCCTCCCTTCTCGCAAATTCTGGTACATTTACTCTAAATTAAACCTTCCTTGTCTATAGCTTATTAGCGTAATTAGTACAGAAGCGTGTAAGCTGAACGGGTAGTAAGACGTGGTACTAAATAATAACTAGAGTTTATATCAGGAGTCGGCAAACATTTTGAAACCTGACCTATTTATAAAAATACCAAAGGTCTCACAATCATCCATCGTTTCTCCATTTTGCTTTTTTTTTTGTCAGTACATCTTATATTTATTCCTTAAATTACATTTATAACCCCTCAAATAATTAAAATTTCACCTTTATAGAAAAAAAAAATAGAATAGATAAAATATACATTTAAATACTTAACAATTTAATTTTAATATGATATTACAAACTATGACTGATCAGAGTTGTTTCAGTCACACTGAAACATTATTTAAAACTATTTGATATGTTAGCGAATTTAAAATACTCAAAGATAAACTTAAAATAACGATGTAGTTTTCTTAAACGATCAGCTGATAGCTAACATTAGATCGAACTGTTACGTTTAGTTTTCTTCTTGAATAACTGTCATGAGCACCACCAAATTTGGACAGGACTTTAGCCTTTCATTATGATACGTATTAAAATACTCTTAAAACTCGCTTCAGTGGCCGCATGGTTTAACGCACTGCTCTACTGTTAGAATAGATTGCTGATGACAGAAGGTTCGAGGTTAGAATCTCCATCAGGTGTACTGACAGTGGTTTTTCCAAAATTGTTTTCCATATTTTTTTGTTTTACTTTTAAATTTATTTAAGCTATTTAACGTGCACTTTCTGAACCGACTGAGCACACGACTTAATAAAATAATTTAAATCTATAAAAGACACAACATACACCCCTCGGCTGTTAGTTAATCACTGTGAAAGGGGAATCCCAAATTTCACCCACTATACATTTTTTTTTACTATGCCATGAATCAAACCAGGAAATCTTTAACTCAGCAGACAGACACGCTACCAATTGAGCTAAGGTATCGGACTATTGTAATGAGTAAGGGGGTTGTTTAAAGTACATGTTCGCCATGTTGCCACGTTATGCAGGCCCTTACCCCCCCCCCATCCCTTTCTCTGTTCGCTTTTTGATGACGCTCCTCCCTATTATGTGCTTTAGATGTTCTTCGGACGTGGAGGTCGATGGGGTGCGACGAAGGGGACAGAAGAATGTATCTATCAATTATGTTATTTTGGTTAATTAGTATGATCGTGGTCGCACGGTAGTCACGTCGATAATTGCTGTGAAAACAAGTTGTCCTGTTTATGGCAAGGTGTAGAAAAGCAAGAATCCAGTCTGGTTGGGAGAGGCAAATATGTCTGCGGTCTAGAGGCGATCTCAGGGACTTGACATTACCTCAGGCGAGACGAGCATGCAACCGGGAGTTGGACGACATCCAAATAGCCCCATACAGCTGCGGACACATTTTATACACTTTTATTTCTCACATAGAGGAAGTATTGTGACCGTGAATATTTTATTCCTCGAGATTGTTATGGATCATGAAGTTTTATGTGCTCCGATAACCCAAAAAATTGGGAATATTACAGTTCTGTATGTCTCTCTGTCTATATCTGGGTCTGGGTACGAAATGGTTTGATGGATTTTGGTTCAAACTTGACATTTAAATGTAAATATTATTACATCTTGGGACTTTCATTAAATTTTGATTCTAGACCTCAAATTTGATGATGAATTTTTTTAAATTCCAAATTTTTGGAAAATGGTTCTAAAGATTTTGATTTAAAATATGTGTCTCGGACTTTTAAAAATAACATTGTATACTTGTTTTTTGGCATGGGTAAGGGTAGTGAGGAGGGTATTTCGCTTAAGGGTGGTTTACTAACGACTGATTTAAAAAATATGAAATATTTATAAAATCAAGTAGTGAGTTTGGAAAGGGGTCAACTCAAGTTTCGTGAGGACAAATGAGGATCTATTTTAAAGAAAAAGTAGTAGCTCCAGTAAAGAAAACTGAGATTAACGGCTAATGGTTTTAGGCATGAGGAAGGTCATATTTAGAGGAGGTGTACCCGCATTTGTGTGGTGGGAGTGTGTCAGTACATCCGATCGAGATTCAAACCTCAATCTTCCAGTCATCGGCAGTCTAGGCTACTACGAGAAAGACACCTTAGACCATTGAGGTACTGAGACGGTTGCCTCGGTATGAGAGAAATTGCCATGCAGACGTTCAGCTATAACGCAATATTTAATTCTAGGATGAGTTACTGCGCGGCTCCCTCTTTTATAATCATTGGGTCTATCTACATTAACCCTCCTAGTTAGCATGACTTACATTTTCCCGACCTAATTTAACAACAATAAACTAACCAAACTATATTAACTATACTTTTAGTGTTACATCTCTTATGGACCTTAAACTCCACGCAAATTCGGATACAAATCTTCTAAACTCTAGCTTCCTCAACCCTACCTTACTAGCGTGAATAAAATATGTTTAACTCGGACTCCGGTCGATGAAAATTAAAAAAACTTCATCGTTTTCAATCACAGTTTTATTTGCGTACCAGTAGTAAGAATGTCTTAACATAGCTTGGAAAATATGAGATTTTTTTTTAGTTTATGGTAATTATAAGTTTTTATAGTAAAAACAGTAATATTTAATATAAATAAAGTCTAAAACTCAAACCCAATGAATGAGATAAGCAGGAGGGAACCTTAATAAATACGTCTAAAGGCTTCAAGAGTTTCGTATTTCCACAGTAACGCCTCATTTGTGTGGTGATGCTTTTTTATTTATTTACTTCTCCTTTTCATCCATTCTATACATCTAGTTCTTTTTTTTTACTAATCGCTAAAAAAAAGGGAGACAAGTTGTTGCAGAAGTGTCCGGAAGGGAGGAAAGTGGGGGTTGGAAGTAGAGGGGGGGGGGGGCAGTTGGAGCGAACTGTTGTTTGTGATATGAGTTAGCCTTCAGGGCCGAAGACTTCAGTTGCAGGCGAGAGCTCGTAGCAAGGTCTGGCGCTCATGTTCAGAGCGCTAGATTGTTTCTGACCTGCTTGTTTTTCAGAAAATATAACTTTACATACTACGGTACAGTCACTGGCAAATGAGTTTTTAGGACATCCATTTCTAGATAAAATCCAAGCTCCCAAAAATGCCTGTATTACATTCATTAACAAGGCCACTTACCCCGTTTCGGTGGCCGCATGGTCTAAGACAGGGCTAGCAAACTCGCGGGCCACATTTTTGACCAACCCCCTCGCCTACAACACTTTTATATCAATTTACAAGCCACAGTAAAAAACGAGAAAAAAAAAAGTTTCCAATTTATTTCTTTTTGTTTGAAAACAAGAGTTCAGTATAACTTTCCTGTTTGGCTGTGTATTACAATCCTTTTCAGGTCTGCCCTTAGCAGACGTGGGGGTCCTGGGCAAACGTAGTTTGTGAGGGTGAGGGGGGAATGAGAGGCAGATACTTGCCTCACCTATCCCCCCCTAAAAGAAGTTAAAAACTTAATTTTTGTTTAATGTTATTTAAGTATTTGATAGTGAGGTTATATTATTTTCTTGTTTATTATTTTTATTCCTTTATCCTTATTTTATATACGTTTTAGTTTTTCCTTCTATGACGACATATTTCGGTGATTTTTCACCATCTTCAAGTCTTATTTGTATTAAAGATTAATGATTTTAATTCATACTATTGAAAATTTGTAAAATTTTACGGTTTTATATGGAATAACTAAAACTTAACTAAAACCTATCCCATATAAAACCGTAAAATTTCACAAACTATATCATATACATCTATATCATTGTTAACACTATATCTGACCAGAGATGGGGATCTGGGCTTTTCCCTTTATTAGTGAGCTGTAATTTTTTCTTTTTTGCAAGGTGAAAGGCAGGTACGCTATTAATAAAATTTATTTGACATCTGTTAACCAACATAAACCTTCATCTCTGGCAACAACCACATGACTTGGTGACAGTTATTATTGTATTTTATTGGTCTCCAGCCTTACAATGTGTCTGGGCCACAAGTGGGCCAAAGTGAATGAGTATATAACTGACGAATGACATTTAATTCTAGTGCCATAATTTTGAATATTAGAAACTATTTCATAACTATTTTAGACAGGTTTTTATTATCACCACGTCTTACTACCTGTTCAGGTTATATATATATATATATATATATGATAATTACTATAATGGGGAAAGGAGGAAAAAGGAAGCATTTTAGAGGTTATTTGTCCACATTTGCGTGAAAGGACAGTGGCAAACCATTTAGGAAAAATCACCTTCTGTAGACCCGGCCAGGATTTAAACCCCTATCTCCCCGTATTCAGCAGGCCAGTCTAACACGAGAGTAAGGCCTTAGACCATTTAGCCACTGAAGCGGGGTTAGACAATGCTATAATTTTCTATCGCCTAAAATACTTGAAATGAGTGAGTTTCCATTCCCATACATTAAAAAAACCCACTGCTTTGAATATCTCCCTGGCTCACATAAACACATTGAAAAATTTAAATTTTAAAATATTTTAGTGGTACATTTAATGGTTTTAAATATAAATCAAGAACAAAATCCCGTTAAACACACATTGGTAGGCACGCGAAATAAACGTCAGGCTCACCTGCTCTGGCTAGCTACTGACGTGAAGGCTGGGGTTCAATTCTCAGCCACATATAGTGAAGTTGGCTTTCCAACGTGGTTCCCCACTCTCCCTCAACGCAAATGTGAGTATTATAAATGAAGACATCCTAAAAAAGAGTAGGGTTGGAACTTCAAGAGTCTGGTTGTAATTGCTGTATTCTCACCAGATACTTGTTGGAACTGCTGACATTCTATTATAGATTGTATATTCTACTTTAGATGAGCAATAACTACAGATATAATACCAGAAATGGGTTATAAATGCGTACATCTTACAAGAGATTTAAAAATCAAATAGCCAACGCTATTATTTAAGCTTTTAGTGAGGATTCCACCATTTAGATATAATATTTTGCAAATTGAAAAATGACACCTGGATACGGGAATCGAACTCTGAACCTTTGGCTTATTTAAGAATGAACCTGGGCACGGGACGATTCCTGGATAGCTCAGTGGTTAGAGCAACGGCGTACTAAGTTGGCTGTTTGATTCTTAAATATGCAATCCCTTACAATTATAATAATTGTACAAGTGGCAGCAATAGGCCAACTACCGAGTAGAAGTTGGCTGCGTTATCTGATAGCTCGTGATCTTAATAAATCACACATTTGTAGCCGACGATTTCCGCACGTCCATTATAGACTCTGCCTTAAAATATGAGTGAAGAGTCACCCTGGGCACGGGACGATTCCTGGATAGCTCAGTGGTTAGAGCAATGGCGTAATAAACCTAAGGTGCCGGGTTCGATTCCCGTGTCCAGATGTCATTTTTCAATTTTCAGCTTACAAGATATTAACTAGAATTGTTGACGTCTCACGAGTGATTAGTAAGAGCCACCCACACACACATTACAAACAGTGGCCAGCGCTTTAGACATCTTTCAAGAGATTAGCGAGATTTATGTATATCTTTTAGTTACAACTTGTAAATATTTTTTACCACAAATATTACGAACACTGAGTAAATATCTCCATTTTTAAACAATGGCGTGAGAAAGTTAGTGTGAGGTTTCATACTGTTTACTTACCACAGTGATAATTTATTAAGTACTGAATATAATAGCTTATAACCAAAGAAAAGTGGCGCAACAGAAACTACACCACAATTACATATATTTTGAAAATATTTGTGTAGTGTAGGCATATATATATGTCTTTAATAAAGCTTGTTTTATCTCTGATACATAATACTAGTCTATGTATTAAATGTTCTCTCATATTATTATTATTATTATTATTAGCACCGCGTCTTACTACCCGTTCGGGTTATACGCACTTACGCTAATGTGTAATGGTAGGATGATTGTGAGATGAAATGGAGGACCTACAGTTTAACGTGGAATCCGAACCACGGTGGAGGCCTGGCATTCCCCACATTCGCAAGATGTCTTGTCAGAGGTAAGGAAGGGTTTGGTAATAAGATAAATCTATGCCGGGACCGAGGATTGAACCCCGGCCGCCAGCACAGAAGTCTGACACCTTACCCCTAGACCGCCAGGTCACCTTCTCTCATATTAATTTATTCAATCAGATGAGTAATTGAAAAAAATCAAAGGCTAGAAAATTAATGCCTGTATTAACAAAATTTTACGTAATTTTAATAAATATCATAAAAATAAGCTTTTCTACACTCCCAAGACTTAGATCTATATTCTGTGGCAGCTCCGAAAAAACTCAATGAAGTAAAAGTCTTCTTTATAAACTTTTAATTATTTCTTCAAGGAAGAATATTGGGTTTCTCTTTAAAGGGGTGGGTACACATTTTCATTAAATTTTCCCTTTACTTAAAAATATATTGCTTTTAGCCGGCTTATTTTTCTTTTTTTCTCTTTATGTAAAGTGCCGAAGAGATTTTACAAACCATGACAACACAATGCCAATAACGTCCTTTTGTTAATGAAATATTATAAAAGTCTATTTATAGTAAAATATTGTTGTTTTAATGGTGTCAAACTATTTGATAAGTTTTAAATTTAATTAAGATTTTACCTACCTTAAATAATTAATTATACTCATATTTTTAAAGCTTGCATGACCAAAAAATCAGTGGTTTGAATATTTACACATTATTCATGCTTTTGGAATAATATGATTTTTTTTTTCAAGGTAAACTATTTATTTTATATAATTTATATATCTAAGTACGTTCCTTGCTCTTATATAATATTATACATCTATCCACATCACTAGTTACATGGCCTTGAGGCAGGGGTTTCCAATTGGCGGCCCACAATGCATTTTTTTTATTGCAGCCCCCAAAGTTTTTTTGGAAAAGTAATCTACTAAAGTAAAATTGAAATTTTTAGCCAAGAAACGGAATGTTTTGACTTGCGTGTGGCAAATCAATGAAAGCTCCATTCAGTCCACCTCATTACTCCCTATCCCTATATTGAGCTAGTTCTATCCAGTCCACCTCATTCCACCCACACTATATTGAGCTAGTTATATCCAGTCCACCTAATTTCACCCCCTACATATCTGAAGTTAGGTCTATCCAGTCCTCCTTATTACTGCCTATCCCTATCTTGAGCTAGTTCTATCCAGTTCACCTCATGTCACCCCCTACATATCTGAAGCTAGGTCTATCCAGTCTCCCTTATTACTGCCTATCCCTATCTTGAGCTAGGTCCATCTATCCTTATCTTTACCTAGTTCTATTCAGTCCCCCTCATTCCACCCTATCCCTAGCTTTAGCTAGTTCTATTCCGCCCCCCTCATTCCACCCTATCCCTATCTTGAGCTAGTTCTATAAAGTTCACCTCATTACACCCTACCCCTATCTTGAGCTACTCCTATTCAGTCCCCATCTTTACACCTTATCCCTAACTTGAGCTAGTTCTATTCAGTCCCCCTCATTACACCCTATCCTTATCTTGAGCTAGTTCTATACAGTTCACCTCATTACACCCTATCCTTATCTTGAGCTAGTTCTATACAGTTCACCTAATTACATCCTACCCCTATCTTGAGCTAGTTCTATTAAGTCCCCATCTTTACACCCTATCCCTAACTTGAGCTAGTTCTATTCAGTCCCCGTCATTCCACCCTATCCTTATCTTGAGCTAGTTCTATACAGTTCACCTCATTACACCCTATCCCTATCTTGAGCTAGTTATATACAGTTAACCTAATTAAACCCTATCCCTTTCTTGAGCTAGTTCTATCCAGTTCACCTAATTACACCTTACCCATCTCTTGAGCTTGTTCTATACAGTTCACCTAATTACACCCTATCCCTATTTTGAGCTAGTTCTATACAGTCCACCTCATTCCACCCTATCCCTCTCTTGAGCTAGTTATATACAGTTCACCTAATTACACCCTACCCATCTCTTGAGTTAGTTCTAATCAGTCCACCTAATTACACCCTACCCATCTCTTGAGTTAGTTCTAATCAGTCCACCTAATTACACCCTAAATATTTCAGGTCATCTCATCTGCGTCCAGGTCTTACCACTGGATCTACCAGTCAGTAGGCTGCCCTGAACATGGTTCTAGAGTCTTAACATTAACGTTCCATGCCCTGTCCACCGTAATCTACGAGACTTGATTATCCTAACAATGTTATGAGTACAGGATATGTAACTCATCATTATATAACATCCTCCACTCTCCGGTATAGTAATCCCCTTATGGACCAAATATCTTCCCAAACATCTATCGAATATTTTAGTAAATTAAATTAAGACACACACACATTTTATATTTTTAGATTCATGTTGGTATCTTAGCTCGTTTCTCCCTCGTTTTGTACCAAGAGTCACATTATTTTACGAATAACAATCCAAAACCAAACCAATCCCAGAATCTAGGAAGTTTATTATTTTAATGTATTCTCCAGCTATATGTATCGACAGACAAAGTAGCAAGGTACAGAATATATATTCTTTGAGTATACGAACGAGGGCTTTGGGTGCGTACATCAGCCGCCAGCACAACGTTATGCTTCAGAGAAACGCAATTTTCACATTCCTCTCTTACGTTACTCCTCTCTCTCTCTCTCTCTGGTAGAAATAGGAAGGCCCCCCTGAGGGCAACGAGGTATACAGTACCTCAACTCTTATCCCCGGCCCCACTCCGTACGCCTTTCTGGCCCGAGGGCTCCCAGCATCCCAAGCCTGAGGAGCCCGCGGCGGATCTACCCAGACTCCCCCCCCCTCCCCCCTTTTCTCTTTCCTTCATCTCTCCACTTCCCCAGCAACTGCCCTGAGGGGCCCTACTCCCAATTGGTTCCATGTCGGGGATATTGAGTTCACAGTAACCATGGTAACTAGCTCAAGGCGAGGAACACTCAGTTTGTCCTAGCACCCCCACCCGCCGTCAACCCCTTTACCCCCGTACTTCTCGTGCCCTCTCTTTACCCGCCTTGCCTTGCTTGCATATACTAGATCTATCCTCCCAAAAGGATATTCGATATTCAGTACGGTACAGAGAAGAAAAAAAAAAGTGTGTGTGTGTGTGTGTGTGTGTGTGTGTGGGAAGAGAAGAGTTTCACCAGTGTTTTTTTTCTTCTTCTTCCTTTTCCCTCTTCTACTCTTACTCTTTTGTTCCCACTTTAGCTTTTCTACCCCCTGGAGAAGAGGCGGCGGTATATATACAGGTCCGCCGAGCCCGCGGGGCCGTAACAGACTGTTTGTTCTGATCCGCCACATATAGCACTGCTCCGCGCGTCACACGTGGTTTATCCGGGGGTGGAGGGAAGATTCATCGGTCGGCTGTGATCATGTTCTTTAGACTATTGAGTTCCTCTTCTTGATAGTTCATTAATACTTAATGATCTGCTTGGTTTTTTTTGTATGGACATTAAGGACGTCAGTGCATAAGTTACACTTTCAGTTAGACTGATACCACTCCTGCTTCTTCAAAGCATCATGTACTAAGACGCTAATGTGTTAGGGATGAGGAAAAACATTTAGGGGAAACTACACTCGTATGGACGGTGACCTGGTGGTCTAGGGGTAAGGAGTTGGACTTCTATGTTGGGGGTCCGCGGTACAATCCTCGGTCCCGGCACAGATTTATCTGATTATCAAACCCTTCCTTCACCTCTGACAAGACATCTTGTGAATGTGGGGAATGCCAGGCCTCCACCGTGGTTCGGATCCCACGTTAAGCTGTAGGTCCTCCATTTCTTCTCACTATCACCCTACCATTACACATTAGCGTAAGTGCGTATAACCCGAACGGGTAGTAAGACGCGGTGCTAGTAATAATAATACACTTGTATGGGATTCAAAGACAGATCTTCCCGTTTTCGGCCATCCAGTCAATTACGAGAGTGATGCCTTGGACTATTTGATCACCAAAGCAGGTTAAAGCATGTTTGATGGTTAAAATCGTATTAATAATTCCTGCCTTAATAAAAATAGTTAAGAATTTTTTTAAATTTTCGATCACAACATAGTACCAATTTGGACTATAAGCACACATTGAATACACGAATTGGAATGGGAAAGGCAGAATTTTTGGGTAAATGTACCCGCTGTTACAGGGGCAGTGGAAAGACATCCAGGAAAAAATCTCCCTGTGTAGGCTTACACTCGACCGGGAATGGAACTCAGTCTCTCCGTAATATGTAATCCATTGTAGTACAGGAGTTGTGTGCTAGACCATGCAACCACCAAGAAGGGCAATACATATCTATTGGAGTAGAGGTGAGGAAGGAAGCATTTAAGAGGTAATCTNGATTGATGATCCAAGTTGATATTTTTGATTAAGTTGGTAATCTATTAAAATCCTTCTTAACAGAAGCACATCTGAAATAATGTGCGGTTGAAATCCCACACACCTTCATTCGGTTTTAAACATTATTATTTTAAATATTTGGAAACTAAATATAGAAAACTAATAGAAATAATACAAGAACTGACATACTGTTAGGTTAATATAGTTTTAAATTTTATTTTTTTAAGTTTGGTACATGTTGGCACTTTTTTTTTCTCATGTCTTTTTTTATACATAATATTTTTTTTGTATATTTATTAACTTTACACAAAGATATTATTTAAAAATTGGAAAGATTTTTCAGGTGCTATACATACTAAACAACAGTCTATATACAAATCTACGAATATTTTAACATTGAAAATAATATGCGCGTTCTTTCCGAGTCAATTCGTCAGTCTGGCGTTAAAATCAGCTATGTGCAAAAAAACAAAACCACTCATTCATAATAGTGGAAGATTCTACCGATGGTCCACAATATTAGCTCCATCCATTAAAATGTAGGTTCACAGCCCTCTTTTGTGTAAACCCTGCTTATGAGATCAATTCTTTTGAAAAGTGCAAAATATGGGATAAGAAATTCTGTATATTCTTTCAATACATTGAAGAAAAGATTATTTTTTTTACATAATTACATTAGTATCACATGTTGTACTAAACAAAGGGCCTTTCGACTACTAAATATATTTTGAGAAAATAGTATTGAAATCAGGGTTGTGGAGAATAGAGTCAGAGTTGGTCAAAATGTACCAACTTCGGCTTAAAAAAAATAGCCTATAATATTATGACCATGTATGGTAATTTTATCATTTTAGTTTTATGTTTTTTATTATTTTGGACCATTATTTGTAATTTGGAGTGACAAATTTATTCAAAAATAAGTTCACAATGTCATAAGTTTTCCATGAATTAATATGCATTGGATAATTTTACTGCAGTAAGTTTTTTTTGTTGCTAATTAATATACTTATGCCATTTTTTAAGGAGTCGGAATCGGACAGTAAAAAAAAAAACGAGTCTGAGTTGAAGGCTTGGTATACCAACTCCACAGCCCTAATTGAAATCAGTACTTTGTTTTTAAAAGTATTTTAGTTAATAGACCTGTTATTAGGCAAGTTGTTCATTCAATCATATTATCCACACTTTTACAATATCTACAACATTGTCAAAAACCATAGAACCTATTGTGTATTTCCTCACAATTATTCTTGTTGAAATGTATTCACAGCTGCAATGTTTTTAAATGTATATTTTAAAATCACTGTTTGAAACACGATTATTAAAAATAATTTAATATTCTATCATTAATTATGCAGAGTCCAGTTATGTTCTTATGGGTCTGCTATTATTCAAAGACCAAGCAAGCAAAAACTTAGAAAACTTCACACTATGTAATAACTATTTTCATTAGTTAAGAAAACATTAATAAAATAACATATTGTACTAATATTTCAAACAAAAAGTCATTTGTAAAAGAAAATAGCAGATAGCTTAAAAAAGTTTTTGGACAGTAAAATTATATTTAGTTATGTGCACTGTACAAAATAAGAGTATATACAAACTATTTTAAGTTATATAATCTCCTCGTTTCTTATCAAAATTTATTGTAGATATTACTAGTGATAATGTATGGAAGCTTATGAACAGCACCAGTGCATTTACTATTAGAAAGAGAATAACAGATTTTACAAGGTATATAATCTTTGATCATAAGGTTAGCACAATTTTAAAAATACTGGTGAATGTTCACCTTAACAAGTAGCTATTTGAAGCCAACATTGTTTCGAGTCAAATTAAAACCATGTTCAGATATTTCACCCAGCTATGCTATATATGGAATAAGTGTGAACTAAAAAAAGAGACAGACAGAATAATGTAGGAGGAAATAGCTAATCAAGTCATTAACTCACAGACTGTAGCACCTGACTATGGGATGAATTGTCAACAAAGCAAGAGAATATAATAATAATAATAATAATACCGTCTTTTTTTGGGTGAAGTAAAGTAGGATCAGCCCCTTTTCTTACACCTAGACCCTAAGTCAGGGCTACCAAGCTTTTTAGACCAAAATAGCTCTTGCACCAGAAAAAATACATGCTGGAGTCTTAATAAATCTGTTCAAATTAATATTATGAACCTTTAGTAGCGACAGTTAAATTTTACAAGCATATAAGTATAAAAGAGAGAGAGAGAAAAAAAAATCACAGACTTTAGTTGAGCCTTTAGAAATTAATGACCTTTAATCAGATTTGAAATAATTGGTAATCCTGATGCCTAACAAAGCTAGCTTGAAAAACACTGGCCTAAGTGTTCCACCAAAGTGGTGCCATATATTCCAGCTTCATCAACCTTGCACCTTGTACTGACAACAGGGGCTTCCTGTCAAATCAACAACATAATAATTAACTGAAAGTCTTGTTGTTATTATTATTATTATTATTATTATTAAGCACCGCGTCTTACTACCCCTTCGGGTTATACGCTTTAAGTTCTAATTACGCTAATGGATTAAGAATTGGGAAGGTTGAATTAGAGGAAGCTAACTCGCACTTGCGTGCAGGGAGAGTGGAAAACCATTTAGGAAAAAACACCCCCAGTTCACCCAACCGAGATTCGAACCTCGATCTCCCCGTCCTCAGCAGTCGAACTCAACACGACTAGCGCATTAGCCAACTACGCCACCTCGGCAGGTGAAAGTCTTGTTAAATCTATAGATTAAAGAATTCAATCTATTCCTTACTGAGTTTTACCCAATTTCCATCGAAAGCTTATGTATGTACCAGGGGTTTTCTCGAAAATTAAACTTTAAAGCAATTTCTAAAGTTATATCAAATAAGTTAACAAAAAACGCGATCGCTTCCAGGATTACCGGTACCAAAGTTTATATTTTTTAAATAGTGAAACTGCAATCCAGGCCTATACATAATTTGAATGTATTAACAGTATTAAGACCGTGGGCTTTAATACAAGCTCTGTCACTTGGAATACCAAGAATGCTGACTTGGCATATATTTATGTAGCCCTTAGGGTTAAGTGCTGACTGATTCATGCAAGATTTTTCAAAACTACATTTTGTTACAAAAAAAAAATCAATTATAGTACAAATAAAGGCAATTTTTTTTAAAAGGTTTAAATATATAAACCTAAAATTCTCATTCAAGTAATAAGGCCATATTGCAAAAGCCAACTGAATAATTCACATATAACTTTTTTAAATTAAAATTTGTACTACTTATGTACAGTTTTGTAGTTTATAAAACTATTCCAAGAAGTTAAAAGAGCTTACCTTTTTTCCCCCAATATTTATCATGGGATTGTAGTTAATTTGAGATTTAGTTTAGTTCTTTCCAATGTTAAAACTTGTTTAGTAAACTTAATAAAAAAAAAAGTTTACAATACAGTGACATTTAATATAATGAAGGGATTAGTTTATTAGAAATGTTTATTTTATTGCAATGTGCTTATAAATTATTATATTGACTCAATATAATTGTAATAAAGATATATCTATTTTCTTTATTCAACACATTACTAATCTTAAGAGCCTATCTCTGTTCCATAGAACTTTCAACTTTGGTAACCTACACCATATCAATCCAGACGTTGCATTGTGATACAGTTTTATATATTATACTTTAAAAACTCAGTAGATTTGAAACCAGCGAAACCGTTTTACCATGTTAATTTTTAAAAATTTCATAACGAAACATTTAATAAACCGATTTTAATTTTGTTGCTATCAAATGAAGAATAAAAAAACCCACAATGCAGTGCAATTAGAAGTTCGATCATAGTATTGTAACTAATATTCCGGTTAATTGGTCAAGAGTTGTTCTTAAAATGTTAGTTAGTAAAAACTGAAAAACTGAAGAAAATAAAGAGTTTGTATTGTCCTGTATAAGATAAAAATAAAGGTTCGCAAACATGAATTGAATGGGACTGGACATGCATTTTTTTTTTCAAATTAAATTTATAAGTATGCTTATCTATTGTGATAACCGCATATTATGGTGAATATATTTGTGTGAAACATGACCTTGACATGAAACCAGCTTTCAACTATCGTGTTCAGTTGTCGTTTGAAATAAAACAATATCTGAGGTAGTGAACAAGATCCGTTTAATGATACGATGGTTTCTCAGAAAATGTGAATGTTGTAGGAAATGCAGTGAAGAGAAACGCGGCCCAAAGAGCTACGTGGGCCACCGTTTGATGATTGTCACCGAACTTGTCTCTCGTCTCACGGCCACATCACACCGGGAATACCTTGCGCACGAACAGATACTCGGAGAACTGCTGACCCTCCACCCCCCCGCCGTTACTCGCAGCCACCCTGAATCCCGCGTTCAGCAGCCGGGTGATGGCCTGAACAGAGTTCAACTTGCAGTAGCCGTTCAGGGGGAACCTGATCACGTGACGGGTGTCGTGTTGGTTCCAGGCGACGCTAGAGCGGGCGTCCAGCAGCGCCTGGTTCGTCTCCGGGAACACCTCGTCCAAAAGGGCCCGCTCCCCGGACAGCATTATTCGCTCGCCGAGGTCGGGGCTGATGTGGAGGGCGACGCACTCGTACCCCTCGTGATGGGGGGACTGCTGGTGGTTGTCTGTGTCGCCTCCCCCACCGCGGCCACCACCCCCACCTCCGGGGCTTCCAGTGCTTTTGATGGAGGCGGCGATCGTGCCATTCTTTAGCCTGTCCTTCTTCATCTGCTCCAACTGCCGACACATGGCTGAAACAAAACACATCCTTACAACGCTGACAATACATGGCTGAAACAAAACACATCCTTACATTGCTGACAATACATGGCTGGAACAAAACACATCCTTACAATGCTGACAATACATGGCTGAAACAAAACACATCCTTACAACGCTGACAATACATGGCTGAAACAAAACCCATCCTTACATTGCTGACAATACATGGCTGGAACAAAACACATCCTTACAATGCTGACAATACATGGCTGGAACAAAACACATCCTTACAATGCTGACAATACATGGCTGGAACAAAACACATCCTTACAATGCTGACAATACATGGCTGAAACAAAACACATCCTTACAATGCTGACAATACATGGCTGGAACAAAACACATCCTTACAATGCTGACAATACATGGCTGGAACAAAACACATCCTTACAATGCTGACAATACATGGCTGAAACAAAACACATCCTTACAATGCTGACAATACATGGCTGGAACAAAACACATCCTTACAATGCTGACAATACATGGCTGGAACAAAACACATCCTTACAATGCTGACAATACATGGCTGAAACAAAACACATCCTTACAATGCTGACAATACATGGCTGGAACAAAACACATCCTTACAATGCTGACAATACATGGCTGGAACAAAACACATCCTTACAATGCTGACAATACATGGCTGAAACAAAACACATCCTTACAATGCTGACAATACATGGCTGGAACAAAACACATCCTTACAATGCTGACAATACATGGCTGGAACAAAACACATCCTTACAATGCTGACAATACATGGCTGAAACAAAACACATCCTTACAATGCTGACAATACATGGCTGGAACAAAACACATCCTTACAATGCTGACAATACATGGCTGGAACAAAACACATCCTTACAATGCTGACAATACATGGCTGAAACAAAACACATCCTTACAATGCTGACAATACATGGCTGGAACAAAACACATCCTTACAATGCTGACAATACATGGCTGGAACAAAACACATCCTTACAATGCTGACAATACATGGCTGAAACAAAACACATCCTTACAATGCTGACAATACATGGCTGGAACAAAACACATCCTTACAATGCTGACAATACATGGCTGGAACAAAACACATCCTTACAATGCTGACAATACATGGCTGAAACAAAACACATCCTTACAATGCTGACAATACATGGCTGAAACAAAACACATCCTTACATTGCTGACAATACATGGCTGAAACAAACCCATCCTTACATTGCTGACAATACATGGCTGGAACAAAACACATCCTTACAATGCTGACAATACATGGCTGGAACAAAACACATCCTTACAATGCTGACAATACATGGCTGGAACAAAACACATCCTTACAATGCTGACAATACATGGCTGAAACAAAACACATCCTTACAATGCTGACAATACATGGCTGAAACAAAACCCATCCTTACATTGCTGACAATACATGGCTGGAACAAAACACATCCTTACAATGCTGACAATACATGGCTGGAACAAAACACATCCTTACAATGCTGACAATACATGGCTGGAACAAAACACATCCTTACAATGCTGACAATACATGGCTGAAACAAAACACATCCTTACAATGCTGACAATACATGGCTGGAACAAAACACATCCTTACAATGCTGACAATACATGGCTGGAACAAAACACATCCTTACAATGCTGACAATACATGGCTGAAACAAAACACATCCTTACAATGCTGACAATACATGGCTGGAACAAAACACATCCTTACAATGCTGACAATACATGGCTGGAACAAAACACATCCTTACAATGCTGACAATACATGGCTGAAACAAAACACATCCTTACAATGCTGACAATACATGGCTGGAACAAAACACATCCTTACAATGCTGACAATACATGGCTGGAACAAAACACATCCTTACAATGCTGACAATACATGGCTGAAACAAAACACATCCTTACAATGCTGACAATACATGGCTGGAACAAAACACATCCTTACAATGCTGACAATACATGGCTGGAACAAAACACATCCTTACAATGCTGACAATACATGGCTGAAACAAAACACATCCTTACAATGCTGACAATACATGGCTGGAACAAAACACATCCTTACAATGCTGACAATACATGGCTGGAACAAAACACATCCTTACAATGCTGACAATACATGGCTGAAACAAAACACATCCTTACAATGCTGACAATACATGGCTGGAACAAAACACATCCTTACAATGCTGACAATACATGGCTGGAACAAAACACATCCTTACAATGCTGACAATACATGGCTGAAACAAAACACATCCTTACAATGCTGACAATACATGGCTGGAACAAAACACATCCTTACAATGCTGACAATACATGGCTGGAACAAAACACATCCTTACAATGCTGACAATACATGGCTGAAACAAAACACATCCTTACAATGCTGACAATACATGGCTGGAACAAAACACATCCTTACAATGCTGACAATACATGGCTGAAACAAAACACATCCTTACAATGCTGACAATACATGGCTGGAACAAAACACATCCTTACAATGCTGACAATACATGGCTGAAACAAAACACATCCTTACAACGCTGACAATACATGGCTGGAACAAAACACGTTCTTACAATGCTGACAATACATGACTGGAACCAAACACATCCTTACAGTGCTGACAATACATGGCTGGAACAACACACATCCTTACAATGCTGACAATACATGGCTGGAACAAAACACGTCCTTACAATGCTCACAATACATGGCTGAAACAAAACACATCCTTACAATGCTGACAATACATGGCTGGAACAAAACACGTCCTTACAATGCTCACAATACATGACTGGAACAAAACACATCCTTATACTGCAACCAAATTTGGCATCAGAGAACTATGTTTTAATTGGTTTATTAATTACTTGCTGGTCTACCCGTTCTTAGCTTGTGGAATCTATAAAGTAGCTTTGTTATTTTTAGTCTATAAAATAAAACACAGGATATGTTCAAAATATCAATCCTTTATTGGTTTAAATTGTGATACGAGGCGCGAAAGTAGGCCGACTAATACACAATGTCAGATATATATGAAAATATTTTAAAAGCTGACATTTCTTTTGAAGACTAGGCTATAACTTCTCAATACACAATACTTTGAACTCTTGCCTGTTGGTGTTAATAAAAAGGAATAAGTGTGTCACAGCATAATTGGTGGTTAAACGGCTGTAATTGAGTCCAATATAAAGTAATTTAGCATTTTAAAAATATTGTTACTATTTTATTATACTATACGCCTTTAAAACTATATAAACTTTTTATCTATAGTAGATATACTTCGTGCCCCTTTTACAATTTTCTTCTAAATTGTGCCTATTTTGACTTTTTGATCATTTTTGGAAATTTTCAATTTTCGCCCTCTGGTCTTATTGCCCTTAGATTAGATTAGCTTTACTTATTAGTTTTACAGTAATATCCTGGCTTAGCCCCAGATAAAATATTTAGGGTAAAAAGGGTTAAAGTTTAAACAGGTATAAATAAGGACATAGAAAGTAAAAAGTAAGTCTCATCCATTTAATTAAAAAAAGGATAAAAATAATAAGTAAACAGGTAAAAACGGGCTAATAAAGTAAAAAGGTTAAAAAGTACATGATAGATTAAAAAGGCATAAAGGGTAAAAGGGCAGAAAGGATAAAATGGCTAAACAGAGTAAAAAAGGTAAAATCTAAATTTTAAAATACTGGCTTCCAGTGGCACATGTTTTTTCACAGGGTATACCATAGCTCGCGTTGCACAATTGTATGAAATGTAGTAGTAAGCTTTCTCGTGGCATTAATATTTCTTCATTTACTCTATTATCTTTAACTAATTAAAATCATTCTAATAAAAATTTGGCTTTGGGTTGCAAATGTTCATACAGAGGGGCTACAACTATTTAAATTTCAGACCTCTACGTCCATTAGATATCACAAAGTTCATGCCAGACAGACAAACACTCTTAATTTTATTAATATAAAGTGTATTGAAAAAATTATCAAAAACCTCCAATAATACTTCCTGATGGACTACTGCATAATTTATTCCTACATCATTGATTAGACACACTAAGAATGTAAATAAAGTCTGTTCAGCGTAGGAATTATTTTATGAAAGGCCTTTTTCCCTACCAGAACTCTATTATATAGTAGGATATTGGTAGGAAAAAAGAACTTTCAAAGAGTAATTCCTACCGTGAATGGAGTAAACAATTATTTTAACCTTTCCCCCATCCTTTTGGCAACATAAATTTTTAGTTTTTAAACTTTACATACCCTGTGACATGAAAAAGCAAGAAAGCTGAATTAAATACAATTTTTCACCTGGGTACAAATATCTCTATTTTATAAGGCATCATCCACCCAAGCTCCGAAGAGCACGAAACCGTTTATACTTGTTGAGATTAACTGCAATAACATGTACGAGTCTTATTTCGAATTCCCGGCTTTTACCTTGAGTATGGTTCCCGAAAGGGGAAACTACCCCAATGGTCATCAGGGGTGGGTTAATTTGGCTTCAGGGATGAGGAAAATTGAATTTAAAATAAATGTAACCAAATATGCGTGGAAAAAGAAAGAGTGAAAAAACATTTAGGAAAATAAAACTATCCTAGGTATACCCAAATGGGATTCGAACTCCAATTTTCCCATATTGGAAGAATGAGACTGACGCCTTATCTTAAAGAGTTAGACCATTGGTCCAACGGATCGGACCATAAGAATGCTATACTTAGTTATTAAAGTTATTACAGTGACTTATTATTTAATTAACACACACACACATATATATATATATA